>CAJHQP010002793.1:0-78332 GCA_905132765.1 Moricandia arvensis | reverse complement strand
ATTATTTCTTATATATCATTAATATCAATATAAAAACTAATTGGTAATAAGACAGTAGATCAAACGAATCTATATTTATATATGGTCAAAAGGCTATATGCCCAAATTGTTATGACAAAAATTATTCATGACCAAATACTTTAACCACCTTATATTCATCATTCTCGTCAAACTTATCAAACCAATTTATTATGAAATTTGATACTTAGTCTCGAAATGTTATTTTATATATATTAACAAAGTATATACACATTGGGAAAAAAAAATACTAAACACATATTTAACACCTCTGTATTTATCTCTCTTTTCAATATTATCAACTTTACTTCACATTTGGTAACTGTTCTATTTCATTTTTTTCTTTAATATTTATTATATTTTTTTTGTATATCCAAATTAAATGAACCAAGTATCTATTTATGAGGAAAAAATGATAAAATGGTTAGTGAATGGTGAGTTCAGAACCTTATTTTTGACAAAAAATAATAGATTTCTAATATAATTAGTTAACTTTGATTCTATTATTCTAAAATTGAATTAGATTGATACATAAGAAAATATTAATAACAAATAAACCCTAATGGTTAGTATTCAACCCGTTAAATTACTTCATAGCATGGTATCAAAATCACATTATATTTCTTATATTGTTTAACAATCATCATTTTAAGGTAATCCATAGTTGAAAAAAATGATTCAACAACTTCGTTTATAACTGCGTTTTAGAACTCAGTATAAGGATCTTTCAATTTTTATGGTGATTTTTGTTTTTAATCAGAGTTCACTTTTTTGAGTTGCTATAAGTATATTGTTGAATAACGGTTAATGCTTGAACATGTTGGCACATATGATTCGATAGTCCGATGAGTCTGAATTTGATAATTATGTTTCGGGAGGGCAAGATTTGGGTTTTAATGGGATTTTTTGTAGATAATCATGGGTTAAGCTTTTAAAAATTTTAAACTTTCAATATAAATCGATTGGGTATAATGGATTAAATTCATATATAAGATATGAAAAGATATGAGATCTTTGTTCTTATAATTATACCTTAGCTGATGAAGTGGGTTGAGGGTTGGAGACGAGAATTGATTCAATATTATACTGACTATAAATAAAATATGAATGAAATAAAATAGAATAATAAGATATTGTTTTAAGTGGGATACTTCATCGTGTATCTGGCTCGATAAGCATGCAAGTAAAAGTACAGAAACAAAATGGAAAAGCTTATAAAATTGAAATTGGGTGCTGAACAACAAACATAGCCAAAAAGAATTAGAATCGTGATTCTGATAATATGAAAAAAGGAAACATATATACGTATCGATCATAGACAATTTCTTTCAAAGTTCTAATATAACTAATTAGAAACCTAATGGTTTTACACTCTTAGGTTACTTTTAGAACTACAGTTTGACTGTCATGTGTTGGGGATGTGATTAGTGGTCAGACGTCTTAAATGAAAAATTTTAGACAAGCAGTTGTAAGAAGACCAATTATGCATTTATATTAATGTATTATCAGGTTTTAGGTTTTCAAGTACACTCAAAACATATTTTAATTACGATCTCTATTTTTCATGTAATATTCAACATAACTATAAATTAAAACTAATATTTTATAATACTAATAAATGATTAATCCTCTATAAAATGGAGGATTAAAGAGTTTAATAATGAAGGTTTGTCAGTAAATGAAATATTTATTTTTTGGTGAATAATAGGTGCGAGTGACATTGCTCGAAAAGAGTCGAAGAATTCACGAAACGATTTCGACATAACGGGATATCCTACTATGCATCATCATCATCTACAACGCTCTCAGCTGTTTCCCATACTGCTTTTAGTTTCCTTATGTATATTTACCTTTTATTTTTAATAATGCTGTCTCTCAAATAATCATGTAATCTCAAATCCGCACTCGCAGTCAGCGTTATCTCGTATAAATATAACAATCGTATCGGGAATTCCACTTAAGCCGCCACAAATATTTTAACATCTTTAAATTTTGTTTTATTTTGGTTAGTATATTTTCTTTGTGTTGTCAGAGAGAACGTTGATACTAAAGTCCAGTACACTCATAAAATTGTAGAGATCTCATCTCAGGCGTTTGAGTAAGTATCCGACGCGGCAAGGCGGGATGAGTCCATCGTATGCACAATTATCACGGCGTTACATGTTGTCGCTGATTTCTTCCGTTAGGTAAAAACGTTTGCGTTTAGTTTTCAGCTGTAACTTCTCTCCCTTTTTTTTTATTAATGATCACGTTATGTTGAGTACTAGAAAACTTCGTTACTTTTTCTATTTTGTTCTGGAGATTGTGTCTTGTAATACAAAACTTGGATTTAATAACTTAGAAATGACACGGTCGAGCTTCTTTGGAGCCGCAGCATCACTATTTTATATTTTATTGAGCCCCTTTATATTTTATATAATGGAACGCGAGTTATTTTTGAAAGAATAATACATAGGAGGCCCTATAATTTTTTGGAGCTCCTTATTTTGATATTTGTATTGTATGATTTGGTATACTGGATGGCTGTGTACTCAGTTTTGGGCGCAGATTGTTAAAGATAGCTATCGGTTTATACAAGTTTTCGTTATTTTATTTATGGTTTTTGTTTTAGGTTGGAAAGATCAGAAGCAGAGGAGTGAAAGACTTTGTGGAGAAGCAAAGTTAAGTTATTGATTCAGTGGTTCAAAACATTGCTGTAAAATACAAGAGCAAAACTTCATAGAAAATCATAAAGCTCAATTGGAAGCATGTACCTCGGGTTATGATACTCCCGTTTTTACACAGACGAGGAAACTAGGTTTAGTGCTTAGGTTCTTCAGCAACACGGGTCTCAGATCAGAGGTGTTGCTTTAGAATCATAGGTAACTTTATAGTCAGAATCATCTTTTCACTCTCTTTTTAATCTTTCCGAAATAAGTTTTTGAAGGCACAGAGATTGGGGAAAATATTATGGTTGATTTGTGAGTCTCTGAATTAGCAAGTTTTTAGGGCTTCAACCCCAACACCTTTAGTGAATGATGGAACAGTTTCTTTAAACCTTTAGATATAGTGAGGAATAGGTAAGAATGACATTGAGCTTTATGTCTTAGCTCAGTGGCGGATGTGATTGTGGTGTTCACGGTATATTAAATAGTTGTATGCAAGTAGTTCAGAGTATATAGATGTGGAGTGTCGATTATTTATCTTGGGTAAGGGTTTTTCAACTTGAACTGTCTACTCTTAATTAGTCTTACACTTGGACAGAGTCTGTTTTTTTTAAGGTGAAGTTTAGTCGGAATCACATGGGATCAACATGACGGGCTAAAGGGTTTTCTACAGGCGTTATCCAATTACAACAGCTCCACAGTGGTTTGTGTGTGTATAAGACTAGTGATAGAACTTTTTTGAAGGAAATGTGGTATTGGAATTTCTCCTCATTTTCCAATTTCTAAATACACAACTCATCATGTCTATTGTCTTCCGTTTTTTATAGGCGAGAATAAATTGAGCTTATATTATATGGTTACTTGTGTGTCGGTTTCAGTAGGTAGGAGGGGAGATAAAGGACTAGATGCTGGCACGGAGGCACGACTTAAGTATTCTTAATACCTTTTTAGTCTCTGATTATCTTGCTTTCCTTAACCATTCTTCCTAGGACGGGATTTCAATCTGAAGGATGATTTTCTATGGGGAGAGACAATGACACTCCACAATATTGGTTGTCACAGTCACTAATATGAAAGGTAAGATACAGGCATTTCACTGTTATATTTCTCTGTGATGCATTACTTAAAAATATGTAATGTGACCATTTAATGAATATATATTTTTGTTGCTTATGGCAGAACTTAACATGACCACTGAAGAGGGTGTGACCTGTAAACAAGTTTATCATGATCTCTCATCACTTCCTAACGGTCTATGAAGTTAGAGGAATGCAAATCTCTACTTCCATTTGTTTAAATCTTATCGCGCACACAACGTTTGTGGCAATGTTAACAATTGGCTATATGATCAATGCACGACGAGACATTGTTTACTTCTTAACAAACAAAGATGCTCCAAAGTACAAGGTTGTTCGAGTTGATCCCTGAAGGAACCCTTTTTCATAATAATGAGCAAATGTTGAATGTTTTATAATTACCACTCGAACACGAGAAGGATTGTCTCTTCAAACAGCCTTGTGGTAGTATAAATCAGGAAATACCAGCTATGTGGTTAGTCTACAAGTGAAGCGTGTGAATGTAACAATCACATTCTTAGCAGATTAGATGACTTTGAAGTGGCCGGATTTGCTTCACACGTTACCTGTAGATATTGGTTCAGTGTGTGGAGTTTTTTGCTCTCGGCGTAAAAGACACAAATTATCTCTTCTGTCTTTAGTTACAAGCTTCCTAACACCCTGGTGTGATTTAAAAATGGAACTATATCTAATACGGCTCCAATAGTTCAGTCTTCCGTGAAATCGATGTACCTGGATCGACAGAACAGCATTTCAAGTCACTCCGGTAAAGTGTCATGTGATTTATCCATTACAACTTTGAGTATCTAATACTAACGTGTTATAGGGTCTTTTATCCGAGTAAGGATGGAACAAAGGTACAATGTTCATGAGTGGCTAGAAAAGATATAGAGCTAGATGGATCCTCCTTGTTTGGCTCTATGGGCATACTGGATGGGTTTATGCGTTAAGTGTCAATGACGCGCCGTTTTAGTGCAACTCGGTATTGTGCTTAGTAGTCAATATTGGGATGGCTGTGAGTTGTTTGGTTTTGCAACATACTGTGGTGGTGGTAGTACGTAGTAGATAGAGAGTTGGTGTCCATCAAGCTGGCGCGCTTTGCTAATAAGCAGAACTGCTTTGGAATGATTTCATTGCCGGGAAGCAGAGTAATAGTGGTTTTCTGCTGTGAGTTATATCTACTTGCGTCGAGATGGAAACTTGTATATTATGAAGGTAGTAGTACGTGGGGATAGATCTAATAGGAATGGTGAGCTTGATTTATCAAGTAATAAGCACATCTTTATCTAAACCTCAAGCTCTTCATTAATATCAGAGTAGTCTTATATCAAGAGTCGGTTCTTATTGAGTTGAACAGATCCGGACCTTTTTGGGGGTGTGCATTGCCTATGATTGGGGTCATGACACATTGACTACATGTGTTCAAAGTTTACCCATAAGAACATGTCTTGTGGAATCTTCGTGTAGTTTGTGGATGGTTTGCAATAAGGAAAGAATGGAGTTCTCGTTTGGTTGATTAATGATAAGTCTATTTATATTAAGGACTCAAAAGCTATCCTTGTTGTTGATATAAGACTTGATGGTTTGAGTGTTTTGATAATATCTATAAAAGTAGGTATTCGCCTTCATGTATAATTGACAGCAGGCAGTCAAAGTGGGAAAAGAGACCGGTATTAATTTGTGTTCTTTTTTATCTCATTTATTGTATTTTGTGTGTTTAAAAGCTTACTGAGAATCATGTCCTGATGACTGAGTTGTCCACTAGTACATACATTACAAGTTTGACTGCGGTTTTGTCTATTTGGTGTACTCTTCTGGTGTTGCGTATTTGCATTTCTTCTCTTTCTTCTTCTATTGAAACCTAGAGTTCTGGTTTGGTCCATTAATGGCGTCATACAATGCGCGAATAATATGTAAATTTTAGGTATATTTGCGTTTACAAAATAGAAGTTCATCAGATCGAACCGCTTAACTTATGCTTCGAGTTTGAGTATAGAAATGAGCCGCGTGGCATGGAGCAAGGATGCTTCCAACACATAAATAGTTGTTGAGTAATCTGTTTAACTGATCATTTTTTGTTTTTCAGTTGCATATATTGTACAAAGTGTGGATGGACATAGAGTTATGTTTTGTGAAGGTTGCAACAGATCTTAATAAGCTGCGAGATCAACAGCTGCATCAGTATGCGGTTAGAGTGGTTTATACAAGATGGTGGATGCTACATGGCTTGACTAACTTCATTTGAATATTGTGATTCATTTTTGCTTAGCTGGTGTATATATAGTATTTTTGGTCACAGACAGAGATCATTACAAATATTAGATACTTATAGTTCTGCGGTTAGGTCTCATACTGTCATTAAATGATTATACTATAATGTTACATTATTTCTCGGAGGAGAGAATTAGAATCTATCTGGATCACTTCGAAAGATCAAGTTTATAATTTTTAAATAGTCGTATAATTATGATAAAGTTGGATAAAATACAAATAAATAATAAGTTATAGGAAATGAATGTGTGTAGAATCAAACTAAAAAATGAGAGCTTGTGAGAGTTATCTACTTGGCACTTCAGAATCGCCCCCATCTTGACATCAGTCACAATCAAAGTTGGTATTATCTCCGCCCGCCACCCTAAAATTGTCCATGCTGTAATCAACAATGAACAAATGAAAAGTTAATATGGTTCAATGCTTCTTTTCCTAATCTAAGTTCTAATATAAACAAAGGAGTTCATTGTTTTTACTATATCGACTTGGGTAGTAGAAAAAAATCTTCGGTTGTACAAACTCTTTTTGATGTATGTTCAATGCCTGCATTATGATTTTTTTTTAAAAAAAATCTAAATTATGAGAAAAAATAAGATCGAGGTGAGTTAAGTGAGTAGATATCATTATGCTAAAACCTGTGTGCTAGGATGTCGAGTAGAAACGTCATGTTGAGCTTCTTTAATCTTTCGACTTTCATCCTGAGGATTGCAACCAATAACAACTAATGTGATTTAACGGGAACAGGGAGGAACCTTAATACGGTAAGTCAAATGACAGAATTTTATGCGAATTCTCCAAGAGTGCTTAGATCTGTTCGATATACCAGTGGTATGTCTTTTCACGTTCCAAGGACTTCGGCGGTAAGGCAACTTTCTTACGGGTGTCTGTCTGAGATTTTCTGCAAGTGCATCATAATACACAGAGAAAACGATTAGTTGACACGTAGAGAAGAAGAACCAAAGAAACGGTATGTTTTTGAGGAGTAAGAACGTTTGGACTTTTAATATGACCCGAAGTATTTATATATCACGCAAAAAAATGATGTGTGAATGCAAAGTAAGAAAAATACAAGTTGAGGGAGACTCACCAATTCTTTCAGGGAACGAAATTTGAGAGTTGATTTCTTCTTCTCCTTCAAGTGGCACGAGCAATCCATACAATTGCAGCAAATATGCTTACTGCAATATATCAGAATATAGTCGATGGTAGTATTGTGGTTCCAATAGATTCTTACTACACTTTCTTAACCTAATACATTAATGAGTTAAAGTAATCAAATATTATTCGATGCGTTTGTACTCAAATTATCGTTGCTCTGATTTACTCATAGTCTTCTCTTTCACGGCTCATCATGCCCATCAACTACATGATCTTTCCTTATGAATTTAAGATGTCTTAAATCCTTGACCTGCAAACCAGAATACTGCGTGTATTAAGATTGCAAACAAATACTCTTTACATACTAACTGGATACATTACTATAGGGCATATAGTTTTATTTTTTCTGAGATTGTTTTATATCTCTCTCATTATTCCGTTCAATTATTGGTATTGAGGAATGTGAGGTGTGAGGGGCATATTGTCGAAACTGTAAATCCTTCGATGTAAGGAAATGTCTATCGCCTTGAAACCCAACATGCCGTACCTGATAGAGCTCCTTTCAATATTATCAGCATCATGAGTGTCTAGAATTATTGAACTATGAAATGACGGTAAAAGGATATATTGCATAAATCACATAAGTCTTCTCTGAACAGTCGATCTTGAAACTTGTTAGGTAATATCCGCCCAAGGTTGCTTGAGTACTAGAATATTTTCCCACAATTACTCCTGCAAAAAATATACAATTTCAGTCACTTCTCATCCTTTATAGGTAATATGTGCTATCAATATCACAGATAAATCTACTTACACTACAACAGATCTCTTCAGCCTCTCTTTCATCATGCATAATCATCGGTGTTTGACTTACATTCTAGAGTACTGCAAAGATAAGATTGAACCATCATTGAAATAGACGACGAAGGTAAAGAGAATTACTGTTGTTTCGGTCACATGTGAATCCATTAGTTAGTATAAACATAATCGATTGAATTCAGATAATGGGCTTGTCAAAGACGAACACGACTATTTCCAGAACATGAAAATCATTGGAGACTTACTTAAAGAATTCTCCCCATTTAAAAAGATATATTGAGCATCATTGTTGACGAATAGACTGACAGTTGTCAATGGTTAATAAACCGGTATATATAAAGGAGATACAATGAGTTCTTGTAAACTCAATATAATGTAACATGCGATAACCAAAAACTCGTCATAATCCATAATAATCTAGTGTCCAACATGCAAATCAAAATAACTTTCCATAATGAAATTCTCGGACATAATTAACAGATCCGTCCATTCTTATCGTCTGCATAAAGCATACGAACATCAACACATTGAAATACAATAATACTTGAAAATTTTGAAATCTGTTGCGGACATCTTATGTATTATAAAACTGTACGGGACAGAGTGATGGCCATGAGTTCGAAAATGATTGATAGTTATATATATTATATATATATGTATTTATCAGGTTAATTCTAATATATATTTTTAATTTTGTCTCCATTTCAGCTTGGCATGCAACTTTATCCTGAGTATGCTTAATTTCCATTGCCTTTGGAAAAGATAATTCTTTTTAATGTGCATCACTCAAATGGCACAATCAATAAATCTTAGCAAACTCTCCTACTATACTGTGGACTGTTATTTGGCATAATCAACGACACTTATTGCATGAGTGCACTTGAAATACTCTTCTCAAGTATTTTACTCTCTATATTTTATCATGCGACAATATGATATGCGTTAGCATAAAATTATTCAAATAATACAATGTGCTGAAGAGATAGTTTATGAATCATCTTTGCAGAATATATCGCAGACACTCGACAGTCAAGAGAGACCGGAGAATCATAGAAATCGAGGTTGAAGTGATCAACGCAATCTCCTGTAACAGAACGCATATAGATTGACGCCGTAGAACATTGAGTGACTCTCCTTCTATTTGACCGCTTTCCTTACCTGTCATGAGCCGGATCCAATCTAATATCTGCGATTTTGCAACTTTTGTCATATCGCAGACCCTGTCTCCGAGTTTTTGTTACATAACAACATTCCGGCTTATTATCCCTAGCTATTTGATATTCGAACAATGTCATGAGTATTTTAATCTACATCATCTTATCTGCATTGAGTGGAGTCTCGACATTTCCTTCTTCTGTCGATGTAGAGCCTAAAGTGCGTACGTATTTCCAACACCACTACATACTTAGACTTGAAACTTGGATCTCTCTGTAACAACCAAATATATACCAAATTTTACATGATATCAATTACATTTGAAAGCTATTATCCCCCAAATATAATATCGATACATAACAAACAGCTATTGAAGATATAATAATTTAAAACATCATTATCATACCTAGTAATATAAGTATGATATTGTATTATTATACTTATGAAGATTGACTATTAATGTTTCGTAATATTTTCCAATAACCAGTTTCTTTTAATATTCATTTTTGTATCTTGTTATTGTTTACAATATAACAGTACTAAATTTATAATAGAATCTAAAGAAAATCTTACCAGTGCCCCAGAGACCCCTATACTCCGCATCACAATCATCTCTTTCTTTATTCATCTATTATGTTTTATGATTTTCAGAGAATCTCTCTCTCGAACATTGATGATGGTGAAAATTCTCCAACTATTTTACCAAATTTGAAAGGTAGATTCATATCTCTATTCATTAGAATACGTAATAGAGAATAAGAAAATGCATGATTTATGCTATAGACAGGGTAAATATTGTAGATGCCTTTATCTTTTGATTGGAGAAAAGGATGTTAATTTATGTCTTATTTAGTGGATCGTAAATAATTTTAAGTTCTATTCATAATGAATTCACCTCTAAATCTACCAAGTAAGTTTTTTATATATATAAAAATTATCTAAAAAAAGTTCCCAATGTGCACGTTCATTAATATTTTATAAGAATTCTATTTGTACGTGGAAAATGACCATCCATAAATAGGCATAATGTATATTGATATAACTTCATATACCGGATGAATGAAGTTTCACTGTAGTGTTATGAATATTTATTCTAAATGTTCAACTAATAATATGTTAACATGCTCCAGTTTAGTTATTATTTTAGAAAATCATGCTTCCTCAAATAGTTTTTGAATTCGCCTCCTTCTGTTGTTAACGATGATTCTCCACACTTAATAAATATATGATTCTCCTTCACTGCTTATATATAAAACTTATACATTATGATTAAATTGTTCTTCATATTTAGGTGGAAGACAATCGTAAATTTGGGGTCAACAATGCTAAGGAACCCTTTCTTGACATAACAACTAATCAGTTACAAAGTCAAGTATGCTCAAATGTTGATGACAAATGAACAATATCACTCAAGCAAGATGAACAACCATTTCTCCACCTCTTAGAAAACGTAATATATGACTTTACCAACATTTTAATCGCTTTTAGTAATAATATTGTTTTATAACTACATCAGGTGAAAGACCATGTAACAATATCGTAGGAGCGAATGTTGTTGATACGATCCCACTACTGACCTTCCGAGTACAATTGTTAGTAAACGTACACTCTCGCGAAGCCCGAACTTTCTTTTTTACATCCAAAAATTTAGTTGCAATGTTTATATTAAACTACAATTTGGTATTTAATGCATTTCCCTAATTCTTTCAAATTTTGCATTGTTAGATTCAGCTAATACTCAGTTACAAAATCATGTATGTTTCAAATGTAGTTGTAAAAATGCAACCAAAACATATAGAGCAAGCAAAACAACCATTTCATCACACTCTTAGAACTTTAAGTGTTTTTTTAATTAATCTTTGTTTATAAATAAATCAGGGGAAAGATAAATACAAAAATAAAGAAGTAACTTTTGTTTCTCATAGAAGCTCACTTATTTAAATTTTGACTACAGTTGGTTAGTAAACATTTTTAATAGATTATAGTTATTATTTTTATGATATCTTATTATGAAATTAATAATCAGATTCAATGTAAGTGTTAGTATTGAACAATCAAGGAGACAAATTTCTCAAAATGTTAGACTCTAGGTAATTGTTTATATATACAGATTTTATCAATTTGTACTAAATTTTATACTACTATATATTATAGTGATTTATGTTTTATGAAACTTTTGTGGGAGCTAGGAGTTAGTGTACAAATCTATGTTATACAACGGCCTTTTTACGGAAGACTTCCATAAGCAAAACGCAACACAAATACAATATGAAAATAATGGACAGCAAAAACGTCCACATTAACACTAGTCTGAATGTTATAATAGATGATCATACTGATGGTAGCGCCTTAAAACTTCATGATCCTTAATACATAACAATCTAACTTCTAACTAATAATTTACTTAAAACATTATCTATTTTACTATATGCAACATATGAAAATGGATATGCAGTTGATAGTGAATCATGATCTCGAGGATGATAATTATATCAAGATGATGATGTCAATGATTTCAATTTACCTAATATGTCTTACCGCAGTCGGAACACATAATTTATGTGAACATAATTCATCTGATAGGAAGATATATGTTCAGTAACACGTAATCAAAACATTAATAGATGATTAATGGTTCTATCTCTTATATTCTATCTTGTCAAATGATCTTCTCTTACTATTAATGGTTTCTTATAATTATTATAGCTTACAAGATGACGGTGATCCTATATATTCATGCAAATGTTTGTAAAGGCTCATATGTGGTACGGTGAAAGAAATAGGAAAACCAAGAATCAATCTAACCCTACCTTTACTATGTGTTGTAAAACAAGAAATATTGTTCTCCCAGGCTCTTTAGGAATCTTCCTACTGAGTTAGTTGAGTCGCTATGGAATGGGGATGCTTTGAGTTAAACATTTATGTGAGTTTATTCGAGCATATAACATGATATTTTCATTTACATCAATGGGTGGAAGAGTAGATCCATACTATTAACAATGGTCGTGTCCATATGTTATTAAAATGAATGGTGAAATTATCACCTAATAGGTGACATAGTTAGCATCTCATGGTGAAATACCCACAATTTCTGCAGCTCTACATATATGATAATGCGAGCGAAAATATAACCATATCAATGCTTACGGGTATTTGTTTGCTCTGTTAATTGTATTATATTTTAATCAAATTTATTGTAATTTTTAAAAATATTGGATATTACTTTTCAATGTTATTGGAGGCACATATCATCTCTCAGGGACAATATTGTTCGCCTTTTACACTATCGGATGAACATAATCCACATGTTAAGGCTTTTAGACAAGCTAGATAGATTGTTGTCGAGGGCGGTGAAAAATTCAGCTACGATTGATTGATCGAAGAGCATCAGATAGAGACACACAATCTGCCTATGTGATGAGGTCGCAACACTTATTTCATGGAGAGTTTATCATGAATATGGAGAAACAAGATTCATTCTTGAGACTAACACACGTAGATTCAGAGAATTAGCGAACTTCATCCATTATATTTGCTCTTCAATATCCCATATATTATTCCTTCATGTTGAAGATGGTTTCGTCTTGCATACCGATTGTCCATCAAGACACAAATCAGTAGGAAACAAAAAATCTATCACGATGCGAGAGTTTTATCTAATAGAATTCTTGATAGGTATGATGAAGCACGCAACCATATCCAAGTCAGGGAGGTTATTTTCAACAGTTTCTTGTCGATGGATACACAATGATTGAATCAAATCATTTACGTTACATTTGGTTCAACCATAAGAAGCTTCGTTTCAATAACTATGAAAGCATTAAAAAGCCTCTGAGGCTGGTGTTGAATCTCTAAATGAACAAGGTATAAGAGTTTTATATTCATCAAGTTTACCGAAGGACCACAATATATGCATCAACACTACCTGATGCAATGTCTGTATGGTAGATATTAATGGATTCATGACATATTTATTACATTTACATGCAATTCAAAATGTCCAGAGATCACCAGATATCTTATCATTTGTGGTTGACCACAAAGGTATACCAGACATCATTTCGTAGAATTTTCAATATTAAACTTTGATGATCTCATGGCTGAGTTGACCAAGAAAAGAGGTGGAGGTTTTGGAAAAACTAAAGATGTACCACTATCTTCTCTAGATCTATAAGATTTTTAATGATTATTACATTAAATTCATTAATTAACAAATTATATTTGTGCAATGTATACTATTGAATTCGAGAAAAGAGGGCTACCACAGGTACATATTTTACCTTTCATAAAAAAAGTAAGAGGTTCCCTACTAGTTATAATATTGACCGTTTTATATCTACGGAAATTCCTAACAAAACAAAGGAGGCATAGTTGTATAAGGTAGTAAGTGATAGTATGATTGCATGGACCATGTGGAGCAGCAAATCTGCATCGGGTTTGTATGGCAACATGGAAGTGTTCTAAAAAGTTTCCCTAAGAACATGCCAATGTAACATCTATAGATAAAAACGGTTTTTCCTGCATACCGACATCCGAGACAATGAACGTTATGTTGAAAGAATAGAGTCAATTGGATAATTGGTATGTTGTACCCATATAAAAAGGAGCTTATGTTCAGTATAGATCACATATGAATGTTGAGTGTGGCATCCAAACTCGAGCGATAAAATATTTGTTAAAGTACATTAACAAGGGTCTCGATTATGTTTCTGCTACAGTAGATATCGAGAACGATGGAGTTGTTGATGAGATAAAACGCTATTTTGAGTGCAAATATAAGGCACCAATTTTATTATTATTAATTTGTTTGATATATTATGTTCAAATTAGTATATTGATTTCTACCATAATTTTAAAACTGGTTTAGGTATATTTCTTCATATGAATCTACTTGGAGAATACTCGCTTTTCCCACTCATTATTGTATAATAGCAGTAAGAAAAACTATGATTCCATCTACCTATTTAAGAAATTCATATTCATGACGAATCCAAACCCTTGGAGAATATTCTTGAACGTACAAGTGTGAATGTTCTCAGTTTTAGGTTGGTTTGAAGCCTGTAAGATTTATCCAGAAGCAAAGGACATAATGTATGCTGAAATTCCTAATAGATTTACCTGGAATAGAAAGAGAAAATATGGAAACCGAGAAACAATATTACTTGGAAGAATTGCACATATCATTAATAGAATTGAAGAGCTGTACTATCTTAGGGTTCTACTGAATTATGTAAAAGGTCTTGAATATTATGAAGATATCGTACTGTGGATGGCGTAACATGTGCAACATTCAAAGAGACATGCGAGGTATTAGGGTTGTTTGATAATTATAAGGAATACATTTTAGGTATTGTGGAAGCGAGTGTATTGTCTAGTGGTTATTATCTATGTATGTTTTTTGTTATTATTCTTAAGCGATTGTCCTTACTCAACTAGAACTTGTCAGGAATTGGACATGAGAATATTTAACAGAAGACATTTTTTATAACCAAAAGAAAAAGGAAAAAAATCCAGGTAAATAAATATATGCATATATTTAAACATGGTTTCATATATATGTAAAATTCATATATTTCTTTTAAGAAAATCCTAAGTGTCATTTTCAACCATGCTTTGCAGCATTAACTCTATCCGATGATCAGCTAAAACATATTGCGCTATCTGAAATCCAGCGTATTCTAGAAAAGAGTTTGTCGATCACTGGAGAACTCGATCAAATGCCTAAACCATCTGATTCAAGAGTTATGATGGGAACCGTCTTATGGACGATGAACTCAAATGCGATCAAGAAGAAGAAAGAAAGGACCAAGAAAGACTGATTTTTATGATTACAAATGAGCAAAGAGGCAGATATGAAAGAGATATTGGGCAGTTGCTATTCACAATAAATGTGGTGTTTGTTTTTATATGGTTTTGGAGGAATTGGCAAAACCTTTATTTGGAGTATATTTTTGGCTGCTATTCGTGTTTTAGGTAAAATTATTATCAACACTGCTTCCAGTAGAATCACTGCTCTCTTATTAGAATGTGGACAATACTTCTCTTTCTAGGTTTAATATCCTAATTAATTCGGAATGAATCGACTTCTTGCAAAATAGAACCTGGATCAGATCTTGCAAAGTTATTGGCAAATGGCCAAGCTTATTGTGTGGGACGAAGAACCTATGATGAGTAGACATTTTTTTGAAAATCTTGATAAAACACTATGCGAGATTATCAAATCAAAGGGCAAAAACTATTGGTGGGAAAGGTTATTGTATTCAGAGGTGATTTTCGAGAAATTCTACCGGTTACTCCTTTATGGTGATCAAACGGAAACTGTAGTGTCTGCTCTTAGTTCATCTTATCGTTGGGATCATTGCAAAGCGTTAAAACTTACGAAGAACATGAAATTGCTTTCTTTTCGTACCGAAAAAGAATCTAAAGAACTCAGCTTATTCTGAGAGTGGATACTTGCAGTTGGAGATGAAAACATCAACAACCCAAATGATAGGATTGTGGATATTGATATTCCAGATGATCTTCTTATCAAAATGTGATGATCAGATACCTACAATCGTGAAAGAGGTATATGGAGGATCATTTGGTAATATTACATATCGAGACTTTTACAAAAAATAGAGAAATTCTTTGTCCAAGAAATGATGACACTGATCAGATAAATGGTTACATGCTACTAAATTGGGGAGCTACTTATTAAAACTTATTTTCACATATATATATTTCCCATTTTAAAGTAGTAATATATTTTCATGATGGTTCATGATGTATATAATTCCATTTCAGATAAAAATATGATATATCATAGCTCAAATAGCATTGAACTAAGTAATGTGGATCCCGGAAATGTTGTAGATTAACCAGTAGAATTTTGGAATTCTATCTAGATATCATGTTTGCCTAAACATGAGCTTACGCTAAGGTTGGTGATATTGTAATGTGTATGCGTAAATTTGATCCTCCAAATGGATTATGCAACGAAACCAAGCTTATGATATCTAACTTATCTCATCATACTGTTTGAGATTGTTATCATGACAGGAAACTAAAAAAATATCGGTAAACAATTCTTGATACCGAGGATGTATCTGATGGGAGGTTCCCATTCTGAATGTGTCGTAGACAATTTCATTTGATGTTAGCTTTTGCAATAATGATAAACAAAAGCCACGGTCAGTCACTGGAAAAGTAGGTTTATTTCTTCACAGACCAGTTTTCAAATGGGCAGTTATAGGTTGCACTTTCGCGGGAAAAATTGAGGTCTGGTTTGAAGATATTCATACCGATGACAAAGTCAATGTTCGGAAACAATTACAAATGTTGTTTACAAAGAAGTTTTTCAAAACCTGGGTTAGGAATATATTTTTGTCTAAACATTGGTACTGTCTGTTTTTGTTTTTTTTTCTAAATATTTAATAAAACATTTATATAAACTATTACAATATTACTTCCTTAATAATAGTATTAATTTAAATTCCTTAAAAAGTTTTATATGAACAAACATTTGACTTAGATTACTGTGTACAAATTATCAATTACAATTGAATGATCACTACATTTAGAGCATATACATGTAGGTTTAAAAACTAGTAATAAAATAAGCTATAAATAACAATATATGAATTTAATACAATTAATATTATTGTACTACTCATTTATGTGTTTTTCGTTATCCTAATCCATCACTTGTTGTTCAAAAATCCATATTCTCTCTCCTTTTTGATATTCTCAATTGAATCGGGCGAAAATGTCAAGATTGAAAATTTTGGTCAGGGTACTCAGAGATTACACCGACGACTTACTATCATCTATTGGAAGCCAAAGGGAAGATTGGAAAATTATACTATCAGATTTTTCAGGTATTGTAATCATGTATCTTGTTTTCGATCAAAAAAATGTCTAACAAGGTTGTTCCACTTTAATTTTACTGGAATATGACGATAAAGAGGTTGCTACCGTTCCAAATTATTTGGTTGGTTGATTCATGGATGTTATCAAAGAGGGTCATGCTACTATATTACAAAATTTAAGGTTACATGATCATCTGATATCTTCGTACGTTTTTCATCTACCCCACATCAACTATATTTTTTTGGAGGACACTTCCGTTATGCCAGTAGATATAAGAAGACGATTGAGATTGTTTTCTTTTAAGTCAGTCATCAATGTGCTTGATTGATCACTTTATAAGAAAACCAATATAGGTAAGAAATTTCTATCTTTTTAGTTATATTTTAGGAAAAAATTGCTAAAAACAACCTAAAATTTCAAGTCAAACCTATAAGTGTATCTCATTTTCAGTCAAATGCAAAACAACCTACAAGGGTGATAAAAGTACTATTTAACTCTTATGACCAAACAAAAAAACAGAAGTGTATTTTACGTTTCTATCCTTTGTTAGTCTACACGTAACAGAAAGAAGTCTACATAGATGTAGACCTCGTACGAAGTCTATTCATTCGGTAGACTTGTTATGTAGTCTATACCATAATTTATCTAATAATTTAATTTTAAAAATATATAAAAATAATTGTTGTAATATTTTTAACTAATCATTAATATAATAGATACTATGAAGTAAAAAATTAAAATTTTATATGATTAAACATTTTTATGGAACATATACTAATTTGGTGTTTAGAAAAAATTCCTAAAATTTAAATTAAAAATTTAATAATTAAACGTATTTAGTAAATCATATATTAAATTTTGTAAAAAATAAAGAGAAAAAGATAAAATAGTTGTAGACTTTATAAGAAGTCTACACACAATTAAACAATATAATTTGATGATCAAACGAAACATTTAGGGTTTGAGATTTGTGGTTTAGGGATTCATAGACATATTATAAAGTCTACATATATGTAGACCTTTTTTCAGTCTACACACAGTTTAACCTATCGGATTTAACCAATATAATTTTGACCTAATCGAATTAAACCAAACCTTCTTTAACCTAACCAGAAAAGTTGCCCAGCATATAAATACGACTTCTCAAGCTTTTTGGGTAAAAAAACCCTAATCTTCCCTGTATCTCTCTCCAGGCGATTTCCGGTGAACTCGATCCACGCCGTTTCCCGTCCGCTCCGTCTCTATCCGCTTCGTCGCTCTGGTAAGTTAAATGTCTCGGCTTTACGTCTATGTCGATAAAAAGTGACCACCCTTTACCTTTTTCTCTTTTCAGATCTGAGCCGGCTACTTCTAAGGAACAGCGCTTCTCGTCCAAATCTCTGTTTCCGGTCAGTATCACGGCTTCTACTTCATCTCTCATACCTAGCCAGCAAGGGACTGTGCTTCATCTTTCCGACGTACGTCTCTCTGTCATCTCTATCTCTCATTTAACTAATAACCTAACAAGCTCATCCTTGTTTACTAACTTTTTAGTTTCTTTTGATTCAGATCTGAGTCGGCCAGTCTTAGATCCATTTCTCTAACGAGTGCCGCATCCTCTCTAATCCATTTCTCTAACGAGTGCCGCATCCTCTCTAATCCATTTCTCTGCTTCCGTTCAGTCTACTTCATTTTGAAGTGTAGACTGAATTTTTGAATTTGTAGACTGGTGTTTTGAATTTGTAGACTGATGTTTTGAATTTGTAAACTTCTCATGTAGACTGATGTTTTGAATTTGTATACTGATGTTTTGAATTTGTAGACTTCTCATGTAGATTTATGTTTTGAATTTGTAGACTTCTCGTGTACACTGATGTTTGAATTTATAGGCTTTTCGTGTAGACTTCATTTTAAACTGTAGACTTCTCGTGTAGAATTCACTTGTATAATTCCTTGTTTGTGTCTACAAAATGGATAAGCTTTGTTTGTTCTTAACTTCTTCAGACTTAAGTATTAGTCTTCTGTTACAAAAGACTTTTACAGAAGTCTGCTACTCGACTATCTATCAAAATATCATCATTTGTATCAGTATTGTACTGTTCTTTCAAAGATTTTAACTCATATTCGACCAAAAGTACAACTCTAATACAATCGAGAGACTTACATATTAGTCTTCCTCTATAAGAGACTTAAAAAGAAGTCTACATTCTGTTCAAAAAGACTAACACGTTGGTTTGCACGACAGAAAGTAACATTAGAACTCAAAGTAATAGAAAAATTAAGACTTACGATTTCAACAAAAGTTCATCAAATAAGACAACATCCAAAGCAACAATACAACTGATAAGTTCAATACATAACACATAAGACATAAGACAACATCCAAAGCAATAAGACAACATCCAAAGCAACAATACAATTGATAAGTTCAACACATAAGAGATAAGACATATGACAACATCCAAAGCAGTAAGACAACACTGGTTTAACCTGAACAGTTTGAGCGAGTGTGACCCGGTTGTTTGCACTGGGACAATTAACGTAGACTTACTAATACGTCTACAATTGTAACCTAACAATATAGCAAAATCAAAAGTATTATACTTTCATAATTACAACAGTTTTTGTATTCAAAATCACTTAAACCCATTAGGATTAACTATTACACACATTCAAATGAAAAAATCGTGAAAACATTTAATGCATAATACACAAATTAACTTTTAATGTATATTTTAAAATAGACTCCATGTTCAGTCTACAAGGTGGTAGACTTTCTTTTCAGTTTACATCATTAGACGGTCAAATAGGTCTACTCTTTGGGTTAGTTTTTGCAATTGACAATTTTACGGGTTACTTTTTATAGTTGAAAAAAAGTTATGATTTTATATAAGTAGACTTCCTTTTTAGTATACAACTTTAAAAATGTTAGTTTTCGCTATTGACCAGAATTTTCCAAGATTTGACTTTCAGAAGTAGACTTAATATATAGTCTACATGTTTTAATTTTTTTGAATGAGGTTAGTTTTGCAATTGACTTTCTAGGGGTAGATTGAAATGAACGTCTACAACATTGCAGACTTCGCAAGAAGTCTACTCTCAAATCCGACGAGTCAGTTTTGCATTTGACAAAAATAAAAAAATAGACTTCACGCGTAGTCTACATTTTTTTTCTAAAATAGAAGACTGCATATGAAGTCTACATTTAAAAAAAAAAATTAAAAAAAAATTTAGTCAAACACAAAACTAACCTTTTCAACACAGTCAAAATTTTGGTCAAATGCAAAACTGACCTTAAGTAAACTTCTTCGGCAGTCTACACTTCGTAGACTTACGTTGAAGTCTTCTTATGAAAAGTCAAATGCAAAACTAACCTCTTTTGCGTAGTCGTCTTTGTAGGTATACGTAGTTTTTTGTTTTTGTTGTCAAAGATTAAGATGTAGACTGTTGGGGAAGGCTACATTACCAAAAAAATTCATTTAGTCAATTGCAAAACTGACATGTGCGTTGACAAATAGACTGTATTGTACGTCTACACAAGGTCGTAGACATATAAAACAATCTATTTTCGTGACACGGATATGAGAAACGACTTAAATCATGTAAATAGTTACATTTTTGCAGTGTGAAGCTCATTTCCAGCCTTTTCAACCATCAAAACTCCAATAATGACCAAAAGAAAAAAAATTTTGACGATTCACAAGTGAAAAAACACGAAATTATGAAGTTTGTGATTATCAAAATGAAGGTTAAGAGAGATTTTTAGATGGAAATGTAGAGAAATGAGAGGAAATGAAGATTTGCTTGTTTAGAATGAGAAAAATGTGGTTGAAAATTCAATTCTAGAGCTTTAAGAGATCAAAAATGGTGGTTCATGGTGGTTGAAAATATGATGATAATGGCATAGTTGTAATTAAGAAGAAATGTTTAGGGTGTATTTGGTTTTTTGTATTTTTCGAAATTAATAAATAAATAAATAATAATGTCAAATTTGTAAATAATTCAAAAACTTAGGGGTATCATAGAAAATTCAATGATGAATAGTAACTACAAAAAAAAGGGTTGATTTTAGATTTGACTTGAATTTTTAGGTTGTTTTTGAAAAACTCCCTATATTTTATAAAAACTTATATGATGATTATGTGTTAAATTTAGTTGTAACTTCGCAGTTGATATATTGGGTGCTATTGTGAAAGTTGAGAAATTATTGAAGTCCAGTCCAATAAAAAAATTAGGGATATAAAATCGTAAAGTATCATTTCTATACTAAGCGAAACTTAAAGTGAGTATCCATTTTATAATCTATCATATTATATTTGAGAGTGACAATATTTAAGTTTTAATTTGACAGTGGTGAGGATTTGCGTTGTACAGCTTGGAGTGCTTATGGAGACAAGCTCGAGAGTTTCTTAGATTAGACGTCCTTTAGAGGAAGTAAACATTTTCATCTCGAGGTTTTGGAGGATCGACAGAGAATTAGGTCATATAGATCATTTTAACAAAAATTCAATTACACACTTATATAATTTCGTGAAATATACATTCTTAAATTGTACTCTTTTTGTTTAATTTTAATTGTCACTTTATTTTTATGCACACACCTTCAGAAAATACTTATTTTTGCATATCAAAAATTAAAAACATCATTACCTATACACCTAACCATATTTCAACCAATAGAAAAATAAACTGAAAAATATTGTTAATACATTTTTCATTGAAAATTAAGAAACGACACTTAATTAGAAAAGAAAATTTTACTAAACAATGACAATTAAACTGAAAGGAGGGAGTATTAATCATAAACGTTTTGTTATGTGTGAAGGTCTTGGTGAATTCATTGTTAGAGCGGTGACCAATATTTTTGAAAAATTTTCAACCCTCCTGTCGTAGAAACGTTTAATGCAAAACATAAGTAAGTTATTCATGCACCAAAAAGATGTGATTAATGTCATTATTACTTAAATCATACCATACTCATGTTAATTCATGTTTCTTTTACTTTGTAGAATGCTTAAGAATAATGTTTTTAGATGCAATGAGGATGCTTACAACAGAGATATTTAGTTCAAGACAATTCATTAGTTTCTCTTTATTTTGTTTGAATATGTTATTATGATCTCAATATAACACTTCTTATTTTTATGTTTCCTGACTATATGGATTAATCCAACAACATACATAATCCTTAGTAACATCATTTAACATTTTTATTGAAACATGTGTGGTAGTTTATTTCTTTCTGGTTTATCTCCTATTTTTTTTTAAAAAACATTCTCTTATTATTTACTGTTAAACCTCGCTTAACTAATATTGATGAATGCATAATTGATATGTTATATCATTTCTCTAAATATTGATGGAAAACTTATGCAGGAATATTCTAGCATATACTTCATATTTTTACATTATTCATCTATAAAATATATATTATAATGCAGTTTTGGTTAGTATATGTCTTTTCATTTCATTTTCCACTATTAACCTATGTTCTGTTGTCGTCGTTAATTTATATTCAAAGTATATTTTCTATTATTCTTAAAGTGAATATATTTCGCAGAGTAATCATAATCATAAATGAAAGGTTTGATAGTCCGTTGTCGAAAGGTTATATTATTATAGCTATTTAAAATATATATTTGGTTATATATATTGCTATTTTAATTTTCAAGTTTTACTTTATAATAAAAGATTTGATATCTTACCAATACATTTAAAATCCTAATGATCTAAATATATACTTGTTTAGATTTTGTACCTAATCATATTTATCATCAAAGCTCATTAAATTATAAATTGGATACTCTAATAGATCCATTCTGTCTTCTATATATATATGTGTGTGTCTGGGTGTGTGTGTATGAATTAACCATAATATATACCAATAGAGAAGAGTCATTCTCTTGGAATACACGAAGAATGAAAGATCTTCAAAAACTAGGTGTTTTTGTTAGCAAATATGTTTAAATTTTACCTTACTAATCATTCTTGAAGATTTTACATGTTTACTTAAATTTTAGTACAAAATTATTATATTTGACGAATATTATAATTTAATTATAAGGTCAAATATACAGAGAAAATGGTGTTGATATTTAATCTTCCACATTCACAGATCGAGTTTGATAGTTTTATCACAATTTTCTGTTTTCAAACTGAAATTCCTGTAACATATGAAGTGTAATGCTATATATCCAGATGTGTATCGTTATCTTTATACAGAATTTCCTTTTGTGTTTGTCTGGGCTACGAAGAAACGTGATTGGAGACCTCAACGTAGGACTTATACATGTGTATCTCTCATTGTTAAATGTTCAGAACTTCTCGGTGAACTTTAGTACTTACGTGAGATGTTGCATGTCATAAGAGGTCCATGCTCTTACGTTGATCTTATGACTGTTAAAGGTTTTGTTTATAAGATCTTTAAAAATGCTTACATGAAATTCATATTTGATAACAACCATTAATCGCATCTATTATCTCATTTATTGCTCTACTATTTAATGATTTTTTAAAAAAAAATCCATGATAACTAATAATCCAATAGTTGTGTGACAGCTTTTAGTCATAATTAAGAGTTGTATTGTGTCAATTTTTCAACCATTATTAATATATAAGATATCAAAAGATTTGTTAATCCCTATATACCGCCTGAAAAGCTACACAACATCAACTTTGCGTAAATCTTTTATATGATGTTATCGAGATTACTTGATAATACCATTTCTAACATTTTCTGACATTCAGTTCTTCTCATCATTAAATTATAGACTTTGGCATTATCAAAATACTAAATTTTGAAACCAAAATATTTTTTTGGCTTAAACACAAAATTTATGAAGTTATTTATACTGAGGGAAAGTATTCTCAAATAGAATTAAATATTTTCGATTTGTTTTCTACTTGTGATTGTTCTCTTCTCTTAATCAACATGACATCTTAGACATCTTTGTCCATGCTGAACCCAGCTCAAAAAAACACTCAGTGTATTCAAGTTAAGCTAATGTGAATATGGAAAACCAAATTACCATGTTTTGGATTGTAAAATTTAAAATTGATTTTCGTTGATTATGAGTTTACGTTTTTAACTAATTTTAGGAACTCTTATATATATCGTTACTTCTTTATAATAATTTGGTAACTTGGTGGTGGAGGATATATCGTTACTACAAATGTATAATTTTTATTATTGCACCATGTCTATTTCAAGGGATGAAAATCTAAACAACTATTCCTCATGAATGTGTCATATACTTTGTCCACGACTTCCGGGAAAACAACTGGTATTCTATCAAGGATTTCAAGATAAAAACAAACGTTGGTAGAACCAGGACAACCAATAACCTCTTTAAACTCAAATTCACTATATCAACCATCGTGAAGCACATTGCCCCTGTGACATCTTCGCTGTACTTCTATCATTCAATATTCACTGATATTATCCCTATGAGGCTTGACTTCAAACTTCTGTTGGTGAGTAATAATAAGTTATCTTATTCTAAATGTTCTAATGGTTGTGTTT
The DNA here is from genome assembly GCA_905132765.1 of Moricandia arvensis. Lineage (NCBI taxonomy): Eukaryota > Viridiplantae > Streptophyta > Magnoliopsida > Brassicales > Brassicaceae > Moricandia > Moricandia arvensis. The sequence goes on along the minus strand of CAJHQP010002793.1, from coordinate 53,898 downwards.
GTTAATGACAATATTTATTTCAGATGTTATTAGCATGGGAGCTAGTTGTACCCCACTCTAGTTCCTTATGAATTTACAAACAAACAAAAATGATCTTGCATTCATGAGTTTCTCTATTCTGGATGGTAGGAATATTCATTGTTACTGTATATATTTACATATATACTATATATATGCTATAGATATTGTATACTATATATATACCTATGATTTAATAATAACATGTTTGTTGTACATAGCGGACGTAGAATCAAATGTGAAGATGTAGGTGATGTTGCCGTTCAGTTTGAGCGACAATGAATTCCTGCTCAACAATCGGGAAAACTTGAAATATGTTTATTATGTTATTAATTAGCTCTCAAATAGTATTATTTTGTTTGCATTTATTTGAAATATTAAGTATAACCCGCATTAATCTTTAGTATTAGATTTACCTCCAAGTTTAGTAATTTTTAAAGGTTTCGAGGAATACCAAGTATTGTGGAACCATGACGTGCATGAAGTTAATGATCTACGATCAAGGTATATTATAGACTAATAATTTTAGTATATAAGTATCATTTTTTTTATACTAAGATGATACTAATAATTTTATACACATGTTCTTCTTTGAAAATGAATCGGACTACGACTCATCAGACTAGAGTGGTGGTGGTATGTGTAACCAAAATAGATCAATGACATATTTAAACTATTTCTTCAAGTTTATGTTAAATGATTAAAGTTATTTTATTTAGTTTCATTATATTCGGTTCTATTAATTATATCATACTAAACATGAGTTATTTAACATAATTTATATATTTGGTTAGGTTTTAAAAAAAATTGAATGTATAATGATTTGTATTAAAAGTAAATAATTTTGAAAGTCATATAAATGTATAGAATAGGGTGGAGAGCATACAGATCCTGAGAAATCATATAAATGTATTTTTTGAGGTATATAGTCAATCTAACAATCATATTAATTAATGTTAAGACAGATGATGAGAAACTAAAATTAAGTTATTGAGTTTCTAATTATAATTCAATAATATTTAGACTATATTTTCCCACCAAATTATATACAAATCTCTTCATACAAATACATATGAACATGCATAATGATATATTAAATTTTCATAATAGAATACAACATAACGTCAGAATAATAAAGAAATTTAAACAACAATCTAAATATCAAATTAATGCTCGCATAAATGTAAACACCATTGTGTAACCTTTGTTTAGTGCAATCAAAACCATTATTATTTTATCAGTATCTTTTTTTTTAGCGGCAAACAGCTATTCTATTACTCAAGCTTGAGGTGGTCTGGGAAACCAGACCGGAATAGAACAACCAATAAAAAGTAACTCCCTATAGAAGGATCTAGCTGTCCTAGCTAAAAAATCTGAAAACTGGTTGCGCGCTCGAGGAACATAAGAAATTTTGAAGTCTGGGAAGCAAATCAGTAGTGTTTCAATCCTCTCCAGTTCCGTAGCAAAGCTTGGCCAAGCGTGAGGGTCCTTGATCATAGCAATCAGCTCATTGCAATCTGTATCGAAGCTCTGGCATGTCGAATGTTGAAGCATATTCTCCATCGCCCATCGCAGTGCTTCTACTTCTGAATGCAACGCTGATTCTCGTCTAGGTATATTTCGTGTTCCCATGAGTTGACGATTCCCACCACTGTCCATCCATACCCATCCACAGCCACTAAATTGATCATGGCCTGTCAAGGATCCATCTATTAAGCAGATATTACCCAAGCTTAAGACTTGGGATTCCACGTCATTGTTCCCTTGTATCACTGATGACACCACCTCGTTTGCAGCAAACCAAGCCTGACATTCACTCTCAGCATATCTTACTAGTTCCATAGGATCCCTATCTATTCCCCTAAAGAGTTTATCATTTTGAGCCTTCCAAATATACCAAATTATCGAGGGATATGGATCTCTGTCTTGTTCAGGTTCAATTATGATGTTCTCCCTCCAGAATAGGTAGTCCATGTTCGCATAGATGCTTGGTAATGGAAAGATATATTGACTCGTTGGAGTTGATGATAGTGCCCAAACTTGTAAAGCAGGCGGACATTAAAAAATTGCGTGGGTTACAGATTCCCCTGGTTCACCACACCTTGGGCAGTAGTTATCACATCTCATATTCCGCCTTACTAAATTCCTTGTTACTGCCACGTGTCCAGTTAACAATTGCCATATAAGATGGCAAATTTTCTTTGGCGCCTTTAGCTTCCAAGAAAAGGCTTGAAGCTTAGTCACACTTGGCTCTAGCACTTCATTTTCATTTTTTCTCCTTGAGGAGATTCTGGGCTACCCAATATCCGGACTTGACCGTATATTGTCCATTCTTTGTGTAGTTCCAGCAGAATGTGTCTCGTCGATGAGTCGTACTTGTGGTCAAACTCCTAATAAGATGTATATCGTCAGGGCTGACATATTGTTCCAGCAAGCCAACATCCCATGTCTTTGATTCCTGATTAATAAGATCAATGACCCTCATATATGGATTCATAATTGGTGCCACATGTGTAGTTGACCTAGCAGGTGTCGTTGGGATCCATGGATCCTCCCACACTTTAACTTCATACCCAGAGTGTATCTTCTGTCTTATCCCCAATAACAAAAGCTCCTTTGCCGCAGAAATGCTACTCCACACATAAGAAAGAATGTTTACAGAATTTACTCGTAATGGCGAGCTCATCCTGTAATATCTTCCCTTTAGAACTCTGGCCACCAGCGAATCAGGGTATTGTAGTAGCCTCCATAATTGTTTTGCCAATAGAGCCAGATTAAACTTGTGGATCATGCGAAATCCAATCCCACCCTCCTCTCTTGGTAAACAGACTTTTTCCCATTTTGACCAGTGTATTCCTCTTTTTGGGGGATAAGAGCTCCACCAAAATTGTGCAATAGCATTGGCAAGATTTTCACATATCTCCAATGGGAGAAGGAAAGTAGACATAACATATGTCAGAAGAGCAAGTAGAATGGATTTGATCAGCACCTCTTTTCCCCCTTTCGAGAGCCATCTACCTGTCCAGCCATTCACTCTATGCATCAAATTGTCTTTAAGTAAAACAAAAGTTTGCACTTAGAACCGCTAATATCTTTTGGGATACCCAAGTAAGACCCCATCCCTCCTTCATTCTGTATACTAAGTGCATCTTTAATTTCCTACCTGGTGGTTGCATTAATTCGCTTACCAAAGAGTAAGGAAGATTTATCAAAATTGATGCATTGGTCTGATGTTTTTCCATACGTCCTAACTACTTTCATTACTTCTTCACATTCACGGGGCTCCGCCTTACAGAAGAAAAGGCTATCATCAGCAAAGAGATGGTGAGATACTGATGGACACGCGCATGTGAAGCGCATCCCCGTTATCTTTCCTTGGTTCTCTGCATGATTGAGAAGGTTAACGAGCGCTTCCGTGCATAGAATAAAAATGAAAGGAGACAAAGGATCTCCTTGGCGTAGACCTCTCTCTGGAATAATATTTCCTCTCGGCTGCCCATTCATGAGAACTTTATATTGTACTGATGTAATGCATCTCATTATCCAAGTAATCCACATTCCGAAAAGCCCATCTTTCTCATGACAGCTTCAATAAACGACCATTCCATCCTGTCATATGATTTACTCATATCCGTCTTGATGGCCACTCTTTTATTGCGTCCGCTTGGCTTTAGTCCTAAGTGCATGAAACATCTCCTGAGCAATCATAATAATATCTGAAATCTGTCTTACAGCAACAAAAGCTGACTGAGTTTCCGAAATTAGATTTGGTAGCACTTTTTTGAGTCTCTGGCATAAGACCTTAGAGATAATTTTGTAACTTACGTTGCATAAACTAATGGGCTGAAATTGAGCCATTTCATTAGGCTTTGTTGTCTTTGGGATGAGATAAATATTTGTTTCATTCAGTCCAGCTGGCATAAGAGTTAAGTCATCAGTATCTTTATAAGTCGACAATACTACAACTATATATATTTCCACTAAGTTATATATGAATGTTATAATACTACAAAAACATGCAGAATGATAACTAGAGAATAAACTGAGTACATATATATGTCTGATATATTAACATAATATATACCGCTAATCATGAGAGGTCATAGCAATATAAACATCAATATGAAAATAATATTTAAGCCCGCACGCCATCCACCTTGTTCCCTTATATGACACACGAAGTCATATTGAAAATTTTCTGAAAGAACAAAAGGATGATTATCACTCTCAAAAGTTTCTAAGAATACCAACATGTTTGTTATTCATAGTCAAAGTAACAATTACATATGAAAACTAGATAAAATGTGATAAGAACTAGACATATCTAATGCCTTGCAAATACATGTGTTGTGATGGCTTAAAAATATCTAATGGATTTTTCATTAGTCTGCATGGTTGGAACTCATAAATCAGTTTATTTGAGTGCATCTTATACTTGCTTGAGTAAATAAATTTTAATGAACTGCTTGAAATTTGTTATAATTACTTTATGATCAAATCTTGATGCTTTCTAAGTTCGTGCTAGTTTTCACTACGAGTAGTCCTTTTTAAATATTCTCTTTCTTCATCCTATTCTTTTGCTGGAATTTTTTGATCAATACTTTGAGTATCCGTCTAAAACCTTTGGAGTAGAGAGTGGATAACATTGTTACCATTGTATTAGCTCATGTGGAAGAGTTGAGATATTTATAAACTAGGGAACTAGAAGTATTTACGTTGTCTTTGTGTTTTGTATTGAACCCTTTAGGCCTCATGCATAATTTCTTATCTATCTTTATATTTTGTTATTAATATGATTTTATATCATAAACTTATCTCTCTGTAAAGTAAAGAAAGAGTTCGGTCTTTCATTCAGAAAGAAAGTAAAACAAAGAAAAACGGTTTTCTGCTAAGAAGACATAAAATTAAGATGGTCTTGAAAAAAAATAAAGAAAAACACATTGTGTAATAGCCGCCAGAGTGAACCCGGGTCTGTACCGTGGAACAGTACTATTCTACCACTAGACTAGTGGTGCTTTGCATTATGGAGCGAAATAACACGTGTAGGTAGAGGTAAAAAAAAGCAGACCAGACCCAGATAAATTGGATCAGGTGTACAAGTAGTGTAATAAATCAGTGACGTGGCAATAATTAATCAAATCAAAGTACTCGAGTTGCTGTCAAATGACCCCTTGTTTTTGGCCTTGCTGTTCAATTAAGAAAGATGGTTTATAATTAATTTATCTAAAATTTAGTTTCGTATTCTATATTTCTGTAGCATATTCGTGTCTTTGATATATTTTAGGAAATATGAACGCGTTTTCTTCAATATATTGTTTTTTTTCGTAAATCAATCGTCGTTAAAAAAAAAGTATTCAGTCGAGACCTTATATATTAAATTCATACTTGGTCATGTAAGTATCAAACTGTAACAAAAGGTTAGACTATTACAAGACAAACACAAAAGGAATGTTTAGAAATAGAACAAACACAATTGATTTTAAACCACTCCCTTGATTTTTAATTGTCATCATTTTTGTAATCTTATGGACTAATTGAAGAGTTTAGTTGAGATTGTTTTGGCTTTCAGTCAATTGTATTAGCCTGACGATTGACTTATTTAGTTTTTAAGTGATTTCTAATCAAATCTTTCGTTGGGTCTCTTGCCATACTTTCATGAGTGAATTTGTTTATACAATTATTGTAAACAAAACTAGTAGAGACGGAAGTAAATTGGTTTGCTTAAAAAAGTATTAAAATTTGAGAGTTTTGTTCTAAATACGTATTGCTGGGATGGGAAACTAGGGTCCATTAGTAAATGCTGTAACTTTATTTTTATTTATTGTAGAATCAAAACTGTAATTATTATTTTTTGATTTACTAGAGAATCCGTCGGATTGCCATAATTTTATAAACATTGTTACGGTGTAAAATCTTCATTTCCATTAGACCAACTGCTTTTGAGATGTGATTCAGATGTTTTTATCTAATGTTTTGTCTTCTAACCGGGTGTGTGGGTTAGAGATGCATGGTCCATGATCCATCGAATTCCCCAAAGAAGGTTTGAGCGGTAAACTGTCAGCTCCGATCTACATACAAACGAGTTGTATATAAGAAATCTATAGATTTTGGAGAATTTCATTTTAAATTGATGATAAGATAAAAAAGAATTCCATTAAAATTACCCCAACTAAATTTTGTTAAACTTTTTCATACCTAATTTCTTTTCCTATCCGGTTTAATATTCCTGCTAATACTCAAAATAATTATTTAAATACACTTACTTTTAAGAATGTGCTTATTTTAATACCCAAAATATGCTCATTTTAGTCAAAATATTAATAAATTAAAAAAAATTAAAAATTATAAAATTTAATAACAAATTAAAATTTTAAAACTTTATCTAAAGTTTTGAGAATAAAAATAGCTAAATTTTGGATAAAACTTTAAGTTTAGAAAACTTAGTTACGAACAAAATAAATAAATTAGTTTTATATTTCATAAAAAAAAATTGAAATTAAAAGCCTAACTAATATTATGATTTTTTTGAAAAATATTATCCGAAATTTATTTATTTCAAATCCTATAACTTAAAACAAAATTTAAAGTTTACAATTTTTATTTTTATTTTGAATTTTAAAGATTTTTCATTTTTTTTGAAACATATTAATATTTTTAAATTTAAATTTATAGTTTAGTGATCACAATTTTAAAAGTAAATGTATTTAAATGAAAAAAATAGTTAGTTTGTGTATTAAACTGGGTAGAAAAAGTTTAAGTATTAACAAATCTGTGAAAATTTAGTTGAGTTATTTTTAAGGAATTTTTCCTATGATAAAATACTTGCTATATAAACCTGCTATCAATGGCATGTTAATAATTAATTATAGGCTCGTTATACTGTAGAAGTATTACATGAGAACAAAGAAAATCCACCATATACGGTGATAATATTGGCACTGTCGAAACTCGATAGATAGATACACACATATATATATATATATATATAGGAAAAGCCAAATCATATCTAACAAACATATAAACACAACACTAAAAGTATAATTAACTCTATATATTTAAAACATCTTTCTATGGACTTCACACATTTGAATATATACCCTTCCATCTTAAACATCTCTCATGATCCTATCTTTAGGGTTTCAACATTTTCTTCAGAAATATCTCTCGATTATATACAGATATGGAGTGTGAAAGATCATCGTCGTCTACTTCATCAGAAACCGAAGCCGTTCTTCACCATCGTTCTTCTTCGTCGGTCTCCACCGTGACGAGACGAATGTACGAGTGCACTTTCTGCAAAAGAGGTTTCACGAACGCACAAGCTTTAGGTGGTCACATGAACATCCATCGACGTGACCGTCTCAACAAGGCGGTCAAGCTGCAAAACGACGCTGACTTAGCACTCTCCGGTGCTCGAAGATGTTTCCACGTGGCATCTTCCGATCGTGGAGGCTATGAGCAAGTAGACTCCGTCGTCTTGAGGACGACCACCACGAACTTGAGCTTACGAGTTGGATCGATGGTTACAAGGAGAGAAAGCGTCGTCGTTGAAGGAGATGAAATCGATTTGGAGCTACGTCTTGGCTTATGAGATCATCAACCACTACATCTATATTTGTATAATACGTTTTTGGGTGTTTATTGTATGTTTCTTGAGGTTGATATGTGTATGTAATATACGGGCGCATATGAGGAGTTTTACTATATATCAATGTAAAATATGTCTAGGTGGTTATCTAATTACGCATGTAATGTGATCGATCAATGAGATATATATATATATATATATATACATCTTTAATTTTTTATTTGTAGGTCAGAAAAATTATTTTCATTGAAAAAATCAGATCCATCTCACAACAAATTCACTGAACTTTTTTTTCGAGCAAAATCATTGAACTATCTGATTAAACTAAAGCCAATCTAAGTTATGTGTTGCGAGAGAATAAACTTAAATATAAAAGATAGAAAAATGGAAAAGAACAAATAATTAAGAAATTTGAAAATAATCTGCTCACTGAAAAATATATTCCAATAAAAATATATGTGCCAGTTCACCATCCTCTTTAGTTTTTGTAGTGAAAATTGACAAAATAATCATTAACTTTCAAATTTAAGACAAAAAAACACACAAAAATACCATTTTAATCTTTGGTTTTCAGTCAAACACGAATAATTTTCATACTTTTGTTAACCAAGTTATTTCAGTCCCTCAAAAGTCAACCGTTTAGTTCCATTAGTATATTGATCTTTATTGATGGAACCAAAATAGCTTATTTAACAAAAATATGGATTTTAGTGGTTCCTATTTAAAAGTTGAGGATTTAATAACAATGAAAATGGTTTAATTAAAAATTATAGCTTTTTCATATCAATCAAAATAACTTTCTATATTTTTTTTTTGTTTTCTTATCAACATAACCAGACTCGATTAACCAAAACAAAACTCGATATCTTGCATATTTACATTGTTTTGATCATTTATCTTTGTGCATTTTGATCATTTAGACTAGCATTTAGACATGTTTAGGTTACATTGCATTGCATTTATCTATATCAGGTGTTGGAGATTCTTATTGGTGTATTTGAGAGCATTTGAGGCCAAAAAAGAGAAGTTTAAGGCAAAGTGTGATTTCCCCAGCCAAGTGTCGTAGTGGTCTGAGTGTAGCGACCAGGAGAGGTCGCTAGAAGGAGTTTCCGAGAGCCGTAGCGACCAGTGGAAGTCACTACAAGATCCCCATCTCAAATTGACTAAGTGTCGTAGCGACTTCGGTGTAGCGACTCAGGCAGGTCGCTAGGATAATTTGCGGGCACCGTAGCGACATGCGTAGCGACAATAAGAGGTCGCTACGACTCAGGAGCTGAAACATTCAAAGTGCTATAGTGACACTGATGTAGCGACCAAGCAAGGTCACTAGGGAATTTTGCGGATGCCCTAGTGACAAGGCGAGGTCGTTACAGGGCACGGTGGCGACTAAGTGTCCTAGCGACCTTCTCGTAGCGGGATGGACATGTCGCTAGGGACGCAGAGACTGTATTTTCATGAGTTGGCCCAGGTTTGTTGGGTTGACCCGGTTCGTTTTCAAGCTACTATATATACTCTTTAAACCTAATTTTAAGGTGAATCTGGTTTTTGTCAGAAAACATATACTCCTTTGATGATAGATTCAAACTTTAGTTCTTCTTTTGATCCATCTTGTTTGTGTTTATTGACTATCCTGATCACTAAGCATGATTAAGTTTGAATCATCCATAATTTTGAAGTTCATCATGTCTATTAGTGAGTAGTTACGTTTAGAATTCATGGGTTAGGGTGATTAGGTGATGATTTAGGATGTTTAATGTTAGATCGTTTATGTTTTAGGTTTATCTCTTATTCCTAATGCTAGATTAGACTTGATCACTTTGATCTACATACTTAGACTTTTCATGCCCGAAAGGTGTTTGATGAAATGTCAAAATCAAAGTGGTATTGCTCTTTGCTTACTTAGCCAATGACAATTGATGTTAGAGAAGTTTAGATAGTTAATAGACTTGTTCTCAATGATTGATTGATTAAACTAAACCAAAGACATTTGATGTTTAGTGATTGATAATAAATGACGTTTTATCTTGACAGAGAATTAGTTTAATGACCGTGTCTAGACTTATAGGACTCGATCACTTGTTTATGCTGACATCCTAGGTTAGATCTTAGTCACCTAAAATCAGTACCATTTCCCATGGGTTCCTCTATTCTCAATTGATTTAAACCTTTAGTTATTACCCTTGCTTGGTCTTGTTAATTTCATTCACTCATCAAAACTAATTGCACTTAGATTAATCTCATACTTGTATTCTCATTGCATCATGGTCACATAGAATTGGATTGACACTCATCTATACTACTTTGATTAGAGGTTTGTTGAGTTGACCCTGTTCGTTTTCAAACTACTATATATACTCTTAAAACTTAATTTTAAGGTGAATCTGGTTTTTGTCAGAAACATATACTCCTTTGGTGAAAGATTCAAAAATTATTTCTTCTTTTGATCCATCTTGTTTGTATTTATTGACTATCCTTATCACTAAGCATGATTAACTTTGAATCATCCATGATTTTGAAGTTCATCATGTCTATTAGTGAGTAGTCACTTTTAGAATTCATGGGTTAGGGTGATTTGGGGTTATTAGGTGATGATTTAGGATGTTTAATGTTAGATCATTCATGTTCTAGGTTTATCTCTTATTCCTAATGCTAGATTAGACTTGATCACTTTGATCTAGATACTTAGACATTTCATGTCCGAAAGGTGTTTGGTGAAATGTCTGAATCAAAGTGATATTGTTCTTTCCTTACTTAGCCAATGAAAATTGATGTTAGGGAAGCTTATATAGTTAATAGACTTTTTCTCAATGATTGCTTGATTAAACTAAACCAAAGACATTTGATGTTTAGTGATTGATAGTAAATGAACTTTTATCTTGACAGAGAATTAGTTTAATGACTGTATCTAGACTTCTAAGATTCGATCGCTTGTTTATGTTGACATCCTAGGCTATATCTTAGTCACCTAAAATCAGTACCGTTGCCCATGGGTTCCTCTATTCTCAATTGATTTAAACCTTTAGTTATTACCCTTGCTTGCTCTTGTTACTTTCTTTCACTCATCAAAACTGATTGCACTTAGATTAAGCTCATACTTGTATTCTCATTGCATCATGGTCACTTATAATTGGATTGACAATCATCTATACTACTCTGATTAGGATAGAGTAAAATCTTTTATCAAATTTGGCACCGTTGCCAGTTCTAAGTTGATTGTGACAGTGAGAATTAGTCATAGCTTGAGAATAAGTCTTATTTTCTTTTACTTGATTACTGCTACTCTTTCTTCATTTCTCTCTGAATCACAAGTGTGTGAAATTGAGGAGTATAGGACCAACATGCATTTTTCCAAGAGTAGACAACATAAGGGCTTTAGAGAGAGAATTAGCAAGAAAGAGAAGAGAAGAGCAATTGATTCATTTGGACAGGTTGGGGTTAGAAATGGATGATAATCAGAATTACCCTCATCAAGAAGGTCCCAATGGCGCTGGCAACCATGGACCACAACCTCAAGATGGAAATGACTAAGGATTTGTAAACCTTAGGAACCAATACCCTTCATGCCAAGCTCGGGAGATAAAACATATGACCAGCCCAACATCCATGGGAATCAGGCTGGTATTAGAGCACCAGCTGTGGAGAACAAAAAATTTGAGATTAATTAAAGTTTGATCAACATGATATAAGCCAACAAATACCATAGTCTTGCTTTGGAGGATCCCCTAGAACACCTATATAACTTCGATAAGTTATGTGGAACAGCGAAGATCAATGGTATTTTTGAAGACACTTTCAAACTGAGATTGTTCCCCCTTTTATTTGGGAGACAAAACACACTTATGGGAGAAGAGTCTTCCTGAGGGATCTATTCACATATGGGAGGAAAGCAAAAGGATCTTCCTTAACAAGTTCTTCTCCACTTCCAGAACCGCTAAGTTGAGAATGAGATTTCTGGATTTCAACAAAAAACCTAGAGAGTTTTGCCGAGGCATGGGAAAGGTTCAAGAGCTACTTAACACAATGGCCTCACCATGGTTTCAATAATGAGAGTATACTAAGCACTTTCTACAGTGGAGTTCTGCCTAAGTATTGAAGCATGTTAGACATAGCCAACAATGATTTCTTCTTAGGAAGAAACCGTTCAAGATGGCATGGAAATTGTTGAGAACATGGCACAAAGTGATTTAGTGTACAATGATGACTGCGACATGGAAAACCGATGTGGAGGTGGTGAGGACTCCAGCATAAGAAAATAGCTGAAATCCCTACAAGACAAGCTAGACATGCTCCTTCTGGACAAAGCAAAACAAGAAAATGTGAAATTTGTTGGCAAAAAGGGTCAAGAAGAAGCTTTGGAGGATAATGAAGTTAATGGTTGGAAGGACAACAAGAGCTGTGTTTCATTAATGCCAATGGTCAATGGTATAGGAAAGAACCCAACTTTCAATACCAAAATCCCTATAAAAAAAAGCCCCAATACCCAAACAACTACCAGCAAAAACCTCCCTATAACAACCATCAAAGTATATACCCACCTGAGAAACCATATCCTCCAGGCTTCCCCTCTAAAAGAAATCAATCTACTCAAGATCAAGGAAGTTCTTCCCAAGCTCAGCCTAGAGATACAAGTGTGGAATCTATGTTTAAAAACTCCTAGAATCTCAAGCAAGAAATGAGAAAACCATTGGATATGAACTGAAGAACATCGACACAAAGATTGATGGGAGCTACAACGAGATCAACAACAAATTCGAGAATCAATTTGCTACCACGAGCTCCAACTCTAAAAGGCCTACTGGATCACTACCTGGAAAGTCTAAGCAAAACCCTTAGGAGAAAATGCACTCAATCACATTGAGAAGTGGTAGAGAGTTACCTCCAAGAGTTCTCCTCAAGTATGATGAGAAAAAAGGTGGGGAGGTGGCCATAAATCTGGAAGATGAGGTTGTGATTGTTGATGAGAAGACCAATGAGAACATCATATAAAAGATTGTTAAACCTAAGGGTAAAGGAAAGGTTGGTGAAGAGAAAAACAATTTGAACAAGGATGAAGATACTACTTCCTCAACACAAGCCACATTCACTACTCCTCCTTATGAGCCAAAACTTCCCTTTTTAGGAAGATTCAAGAAGTAACTTTTGCAGAAGTACAAGGAAATTTTTGAGAAGCAAATGAGTGAGGTTCATTTTACCATGCCCATTATTGATGCTTTCATGTTGATTCTTCAATATAGCAAATTCTTGAAGGATGCTATAACTCAGAAGAAGAAGGAGATGGAAGACATGATGGTTCTTACTCATGAGTGTAATGTCATCATCCAAAGGCTGACAGTTCCAAAGAAACTTGATGATCTACGAAGCTTCACTTTACCTTGTGCTATTGGTCTACTGTCCTTTGAGAGATGTCTATGTGACTTGTGGGTAAGTGTCAGCCTTATGCCCTTATCCATTGCGAAGAAGCTCGAATTTACACATTAAAAAAAGTGTAGAATCTCTCTATTGCTGGCTGATCGCTCTGTTAAGCTCCCTATAGGCATCCTGAAAGATCTACTGGTAATGGTTGGAGAATGTGAGATCCCTACTGATTTTGTGGTACTTGAGATGGATGAAGAGCTCAAAGATCCTTTGATTTTAGGAAGACTATTCTTAGCCACTGCTGGAGCTTTTGTTAATGTTAAAGATGGCAAGATTGATCTTCATCTTGGAGAGGGGGACACTCTTCACTTTGATGTCAAGGAGATGATGAAAAAAACTACAATCCAAGCCAAACCTTCTACATTGAGGCTGTGGATTCTCTAGCTGATGAGTTCCTTGAAGAAATAACACTTGAGGACTCTCTTCAACATGCTCTCTTCAACATCCTATAACAGTTGATAGAGAGGTCCAAATGATTGAGGACAAGGAGAGCAGAGAGTACATGAGGATGCTGAAATCTCACAAGGAATTGAAGGGAGTAAACAACTTCTAAGAGCTGCCTCAAGCTGTCTACCATGTTGCCTCAGCAAGCCTACAAGAGGATCTTCAACAAGATGATTGGAGTGAGCTCAAGACACCCAAAGTGGAGCTTAAACCTCTTCCCCTTGGTTTAAGGTACACCTTTCTTGGTACTAATAATACATATCCTATCATTGTGAGTAGCCAACTAAGTGAATATGAATTATTTACACTTTTAAATGAGCTTAAAAAGTATAGAAAAGCACTTGAATATATATCATGGGGATATCAACCTCCTTGTGAATGCATATGATCCATCTAGAGGATGAGTTAATGACTTCTATAGAGAATCAAAGAAGGTTGAAACCAACTTGAAAGATGTTGTTAAGAAAAAGATTCTTAAACTCTTGGATGCTGGAGTGATTTATCCTATTTCTCATAGTACTTGGGTATCTCATGTGCATGTAGTTCCCAAGAAGGGTGGTATCACTGTAATTAGGAATGATAAGGAAGAATTGATACCCACAAGAAAAACAACAAGTCATAGAATGTGCATTGATTACTGAAAACTTAATGTTGAATCGAGAAAGAATCATTTTCCTCTGCCATTCATTGACCAAATGCTAGAGAGACTTGCAAATCATCCCTATTATTGTTTTCTTGATGGATACTCAGGTTTCTTCCAAATATCCATACATCCCAATGATCAGGAAAAGACAACATTCACATTTCCCTATGGTACCTTTGCTTATCGAAGGATGCCATTTGGGCTATGTAATGCACCAAACAACTTTCCAAAAAGCAATGATGTCTATATTTTCTGATCTTATTGAGGATGTTGTGGAGGTCTTTATGGATGATTTCTATGTGTATTAATCTTCCTTTGCTGCGTGTTTCTCTAATTTGTGCAGGGTTTTGCAAAGATGCGAGGAGACAAACCTTGTGCTTATTTGGGAAAAATGTCATTTCATGGTCAAGGAAGAGATTGTACTAGGACACAAGATCTCAGAGAGAGGTATCAAAGTGGATAAGGCAAAAATTGATGTGATGATTGGATTAGATCTACCAAGATCAGTGAAGGACATCAGAAGCTTGTTGGGCCATGACGGGTTCTATAGGAGGTTCATCAAGGACTTCTCAAACATAGCTAGACCATTGACAAAACTGTTATGCAAAGAGGCTGTCTTTAACTTTGATGAGGAATGTCTTTAAGCCTTCAAAAAGATGAAAAGTGAACTTATTAGTGCTCCCATTGTTCAGCCACCAGATTGGGATCTTCCCTTTGAGATTATGTGTGATGCTAGTGATTATGCTGTTGGAGTAGTGTTGGGGCAGAATAGAGATGAGAAGACCCATGTCATCTACAATGCGAGTATGACTCTTGATGATGCTCAAATGAAATATGCTACAACCGAGAAAGAGTTTCTTGCTATAGTGTTTGCCTTTTAGAAGTTTAGAAGCTATTTGGTAGGCTCCATGATGATTATCTACACAGATCATGCTGAACTAAATCACCTTTTGGCAAAGAAAGATGCAAAGCCAAGATTGTTGAGGTGGATTCTGTTGTTACAAGAATTTAATCTTGAGACAAAAGACAAACCTGGAGTTGAGAATGGAGTAGCTGATCATTTTTCTTGGATGAAAGTTGATTGTGGTATTCCCATTGATGAAGGTCTTCCAGAAGAGAATATTATGGCCATCAAGGCGGTTATGAAACTTTGTGAGACCGGGAAAAAGCTTGAAGATGTTAAGGCAACTGAAGAGAATGAACCTTGGTATGCTGATTTGGTTAACTACTTAGATTGTGTAAAGGAGCCATTGGATTTGAAGGCTATGCTAAGAAGTTCTACAAGGATGTGAAGAGGTACTACTGGGATGAACCTTATCTCTACATACTTTGTAAGGATCAACTCTATAGAAGAGTAGTGGCTGAAGAAGAGGTTGAAGGGATCATTGCACATTGTCATGGATAATCTTATGGAGGTCACTTTGCCACCTTCAAGACTATTGCTAAGGTTCTACAAGCTGAATTTTGGTGGCCACACATGTTCAAGGACACACGAAACTGTGTCTCAAGATGTGATTCATGCCAGAGAAGAGGGAACATTACCAAAAAGAATGAGATGCCTCAAAACCCTATCCTAGAAGTTGATGTGTTTGATGTATGGGTCATAGATTTCATGGGACCATTCCCATCCTCCTTTGGAAACACCTACATCCTTGTAGCTCTTGACTATGTGTCGAAGTGGGTAGAAGCTATAGCAAGACCAACTAATGATGCTAAGGTGGTTCTCAAGATGTTAAAGAGCATCATCTTTCCAAGGTTTTGAGGTTCCTAGAGTTTGTGGTCATGTCTCAAGGTCAAAGAAGTGAAGCCATATGGAGCAATAGTGTTGTGTAGCACAGATGGAAGAGACTTCACAGTCAGCGGAAAAAGAGTTAAGCTCTACTTGGTGACTTCAAGTGAGGAGGAAGGAACCTTAGTTCCACTCTCCGATCCAGACCTTGCTTAACCAAAAAGAAAGGAAGTCAAGCTAGAGACTATAAACAAGCTCAGTTGGGAGAAAGTCCCATGTTTATCTTTGTATATATTCCTGTTCCTTTTTTTTAGATTATTTGATGTTTGTGAGTGAGTCTTTTCAGGATGAAGGTTGATCAGGTGGAGGAAAGAGCTTTGGCCAGGTTTTCAAAACCTCATCGCCTGTAGCGACCGTCTGTAGCGACCAGAAGACGTCGCTAGAAGTGTCTTGCGGGTGTCGTAGCGACCACTGTAGCAAACAAAGATGGTCGCTACACGGCCCAGGTGCACCATGTCGAAAATTCTCTAAGTGTTGTAGCAACTTCCGTGTAGCGACCAAGAGAGGTCGCTAGGGACTTTTACGGGTTCTGTAGCGACATTTGTAGCAACCAGAGCAAGTCGCTACGGGACCAAATGAAAAAGTCACAATAATCACTAAGTGCCCTAGCGACTTACGTGTAGCGACATTATCTGGTCGATAGGAGGTTTGCGGGTGCTGTAGCGAACTCCGTATCGACCAGAGCAGGTCGCTACACGACCTAGGTTAGTCTTCTACCACTCGAAACCAAACCATACCAAGTGAACTGATCCCGATTTCAACTTAATTTTCACCCAGAACAACCCGAATCAACCCCCCCCCTCCCCCCATATCCCTTCGGATCGCTCTCTCTCTCTCTCACCTATATTCTCCCAAACGAAAATTAAACATCCTAAAGAACACAAAACCCCAACTTTCTCAATCCTTCAAATTTTTTATTGAAATTGCTATCATCCCAAAATTGCATCATACTTCCATATCTTGCTTCATATCATTCATTCAAGCAACGGTATGAAAATTTCAGATTGATTCTTCCTTAGAGAAATTTTCCAACTTTCCAAAAGTTGTTGCATGTCCGAATTTTTGTTTGAAACTATTTCTTCATGTTCTTAGAAGCTTATTTGATGCTTTGGATTGATGAATTTCGTGGTAGGTAAGTGTGAATTGGGAATTTAAGAATTAGAGTTCTTGATATTCTTGAGAAATTGAAAATTTGGAGAAATTGGATGTTTCTGTTTAGGTTGGCTACAATTAAGTATCCTAGAACTACTGTCAAGAGATTACTTCATTCTAACTCAGTTGGAACTCATTTTCACGAATGATTGACTCTTGACTGAGATTGAAATGCCTTGTTTTGAATAGCTTTCATTCTTCACTAATCCATTAAGATGGCTATGTATGATATCTCAAACTTCTCGACATTGTTCTCATACTACTCTTATTGTTTGATTTCAGGTACCAATGGCGAGAACTAGATCAACGGGAGCCAACAGAAGCCGAAACCCACCAAGAAGGACATGGATGAAGTTGAGCGAGAAAGGAAGAAAGCTGAAGAGATTGAGAGAGAGATCGAAGAGGGTTTTCAAGCTCCAACTGAAAGTGAGGATGAGGTTCCACCAAGACCAGTTAAGAAACCAAAGGGAAAGGAAAAGGAAAGTAGAAAGCCCCAGCGAAGGAAAGAGATAGATCAGTCATCCCAACAAAACCTCAATTCTTCAGTCACCTCCAAACCAGTATCACATGTGCACCAACAAGGTTTCCATGCCCGCTATTCATGCGGGAAAATGAGCTTTATGATGGAGTGTTTCAGATACTGGAAAGAATAGGACTGCAATCTCTACTTACGATGGAAGTTCAGCCTTTATATGTAGAATCTTCTTGCCATTTTCTTTCATCACTTGAAGTGTTGCACCCTAGTGATGGACCAGCTGAGTTTGGGTATGGGAAGATCCAGTTTAAGGTGAAAGAAAGCTCTACAAATTGAGTTAAAGGGAGATCAGCAATATCATGGGCTTCAATGATGAAAAACGCAGAGATCTTCCCAGGAACTACAACATCCCCGACAAGGTATGGCCTCTCATCGCATGACATAGTCATGACCCTCAAACAAACAAGAACACCAGCATTAGGAATCCTGTGATCAAATATGTCCATCGTATCTTGGGCAACACTATCTTTGCTCGTCGAGAATCAGGGAATGGCTTGGATGATGAATTGACAATGATGTGTATGGGGCTTGTGCTATTGTTCGGCAAGGATGCATTGTCCACAGATGACGAAGACATTTTCTCAAAATTCGGAAGAGTTTGTTTCTTTTTGAGGAGACTAAAGTATTAGCGTGACTGGGCCTGGACTAATCATGACAGCACGCCTCAGCTGAGCATTGGTGGCTTGATTACACCACCCTGCAGGAGTCCCTCTCGATTGTGAAGGCCCCCAAGCCCCTCTGTACATGGATGGTCCCTACATGAAGATGACCAATTATGTTTCAGGGATGATTCAGGGAAAGCACGTCTACTCCTTCAACTCGACTTCGATCAGGCAGAGCCTTTTCCTACCAAACCCGCGTGTTTGCATGATTCATAGCAAGTATAGTATCTCCTTGGACGTCCCGCAAGATCTCCAGCTTGGCCCACACGGTCCACTTGACACAGTTGTGAATCACATGAGAACTACTGCGAGACGATCGACTGCTGATCCATCTTCATCTTCTGCTGCTGCTGCTACTCCAACACCTATCCCAGCATCTAGTTCACGAGCCGCCCATGAGATCCAAGAGGAAGAAGAAGCACTCTATGGACCTCCCCGCTACTACTTCAAGTTGCATAGTAGAGCCCTCCTGGAGGGTCCTTTGTGAGATGCCCATGAATACATTGGAAAGCTTGAGGGGTGGAACAGGATCCAGGATAAAACCATCCATAAGCTTTCAGAAAAGTACAAAGCGCTAAAGAAGACAGTAAAGAAGAACACTGCAAACTCAGCCAAGTTCATGAAGAGAGTCACAAATATTTTGGTTAGGGCAAGGATAGGAGGTTGTAAGGCGGAAGACTTCAATATGGCTGAGACTTCTGCTCCAGAGCCTTGTCGAAAACCTCTTCATGGAAAACGGAGTACTAACACAAACATTTCTCAGCTTCGTAAGAGGCGAAACCCTCCTCCTGTTCGTGGAGAATCAGACAATGAATCCCCTTCGCTGGAAACTTCTGACGACGAAGAAGAATGTTTCAACGTAGGAAATGAGCAATATATAGAGGAGAGTGACGAAGGCGACGATGGAGGAAGTGCAGACGAGAGAGACGAAGAGGCCACTGTCTCAGATTCACCATGAGGTATCTCCATACCTTTACCATTGTACATATTCATTTTCCTTAGGTTATCTCTTTCTCTCTTGATTACACAGAGACTGTGTTGTTCAAGTTTGGAGGAGGTACCAATTGTCTAATCATTTTCGTTTTTGATGATGCATAAGCATTTGAGTCTTGCTTTGTACATTGCATAAATTTTTTTTTTGAAAACTCTCAAAAACAACAGAAATAACAATTTAGTTGCATCATTTGCATCATTAGGATTGAGTTTAGAGCATATAGATTGCATTCATATCGCATAGGGTATAATGATTAAACCAACATTGAAAAGAACTCATGCTAAGAACTCAACTTGATACCCTTTATAATCATGGCAAGTATCTAGAGCATCCTTTGAAAGACTTTTAAACTTTGAGCCTTGTAAACTCCTCCTGAAACTTGTTCGACTGATGAAGCTTGCTTGTCCTTAAAGCCAACTCCAAACGTACTTGAGTTAACAAACCTAATTTATCTTTCTTATGGGCTCTTGTCGTACTTAATCATGGTTACCTCACACACACTTGAGTTAGTCTTATTCCTTTTACCAACCTTTGGCAACTCAAGTGGCCATCTTTCCTTTAAATGGTTCTCCATACCCTTAACTCTACCTTCCTTTCTAGCTTTACTAATTTTTGAGTGAGATTTCCTCTGAATGTTTGATATGTGAATAATGTTGAGAGTATTGGGAACGACAATGGTTGGTCCTCATTACTTGCTAGCTTTAGGATCTCATGATTGTCTAGCGCATAGGATGGGAATGGAGTATTGAGTGTTTCATCTTGAAGGGTTGAGAGAAAAGTGAGTCCGAAAAAAAAAAGAGATAAGATATTTTGGATCAAAGAAAAAGAAGAAGATTAGCTCAAGGAGTGTCAAAATAAAGAAATCCCCTAATTAAAGAAAAGAAAAGATTCAAAAGAGTGGGGAATATAAAAAAAAGTGTGAGCTAAAGCTAAGAAAAATAGTGGAATGATCCCTAATAAGCAAAAGAAAAGGGTGACAGTGTTCTTGGAGTCTTTGGGTGAGTGAAAGAGAGTTTGACATTGGAAATCAAGGGTAGAGATTATTATGTGTCTAGGAAATGGGTTGAACAATGATGATTGAGCATTGTACACATTAATTGTTCTCTTTCTTAGATGTATTATGCATAATGTCAAGCTACTTGTTCTTGAAAGTAAACCACCGTGAAAGAACTTGATAATCTTCTTGTTTCACCATAGCTTCAAGCCTTTTTCTCACCAGGCTAAATGATTAGGACCAATTGCCCATTTGCAAGAACGCACTTGTGATTACTGTTTAATGAATGTGAGAGTTGGTTGCTTGGCTTGTTTGTGGAGTCTTTAGAATGAGTATAAGAGATCTAGGAGTTGAGATATGCCTAGAGAAGTTAGAGTTTGATAAGTTCTTTGCTCTAGCTATTTCAAATGAGTATGCAAGGGTATCATGTTGATAGCTAAGAAGAGTTTTTTTTGGTGATGAGTCCCCACTTTCAAACCTCTCCGCCTCTTAATCTTGAGAATTTATTTGAGGACATGTAAGAATCAAGTTTGGGGGAGTTGATATCATGTCTATTTACATTTTTTTTGATAATTTATCCTTTTATATTTTGATCATTTAGACGAGCATTTAGACATGTTTAGGTTGCATTGCATTGTATTTTTCTATATGAGGTGTTGGATATTCTTATTGGCGAGTTTGAGAGCATTTGAGGCCAACGAAGAGAAGTTTGAGTGGATCTTAATTCTTCAATTGGCTGGTCTTGTCTGGATTCATGAAAGCTTGGACGACTTGTGTGAATCTTTCTCTTAGAACTCGAGTACTGGACCGGGTTGTTGGAATCTTGCGTATTATGGGAACCGCAGGTTGGTTGAGCACAAAAAAATTCCATGAGAAACACTTCAGTCGAGCCAGAATTTCAAAGGAACGAGATAATAAGAAAATAGCACATGAACTCATTTTCTCGACCTTTCCGGCCTAAGAAATTCACGCGATTGTGCAACAAAGTTCATGCTCGTTTTTAATGGACCAAATACATGTATATGGGAAAAAGTACTTAAGGAAGACACGGCCCACGATCTGGATCATTTTTTCCTTTTGGTGATTTGGTTTAAGCTGAAAAAAGGATCCAAAACTAGTTAATTTATTTTCTGTAAATAGATTTCGACTAGGACTTAGAAAAGTGTTTTACTGGCCCATTTCATGCCGGAGAATACCTAAATATCTCCAAGAGAAGTCAAGGTTGTGGGAGACCAGGGGACAGTCCAAGTTTTAGGCAAAGAGTTTATTCAACAAAGCCTTTGTTTCATTTTTGTATGCTTATTTTTAGCTTGATTTATTTC
Organism: Moricandia arvensis; assembly: GCA_905132765.1. Classification (NCBI taxonomy): domain Eukaryota; kingdom Viridiplantae; phylum Streptophyta; class Magnoliopsida; order Brassicales; family Brassicaceae; genus Moricandia; species Moricandia arvensis. The sequence continues at coordinate 32,342 of CAJHQP010002793.1, read as the reverse complement.
GGTTTCTACACAATGTAAACTTTATAAAAAGAGGCCTAAGAGGAAAAAATAAAGTAGACCAGTTTTATGATAAAATGGACTTTGCATATGAGAGAGATTTTCACTTGTTCTTTTAGAATAAATTGGTTGCCTGTGTGTTGCATCCATCAATCAAACCTGGTCTTACTTTGGTGTGTTATATCGGGAGGAAGATTAGTGGTATAACAGGATTTTTACACAACTCTAATGTGTTCCAATCATTCCATCACCTTGTTTTGGCGGTGCTAGTAACCCATCGACCTAAGGATTATCAAAGTCGCCAACTTCAGAGAAAATTCCTCAGACATGAAGCTATCGTGTGGCATCAGAGCACACTCTAAAGCTTGGTAATTCATTTTCTTTTTTCATCTTTCCACCATTTTCTAAACACATCTTATCTATCTATCTTTTGTAAGGAAACCGAGCCAGCTTGGTTTAATATCCTAAAAAATAGTATCAACAAAAGAAAAGAAAAAGAAAGATCATAATAAAAATAAATAAACTAAAAGAGATCAAAGAGAAATCCAATCCACAAGTTTGGTCAATCACTTTCCGAAAAAACTCTCTTAATCTATTTATCTATCTATCTCTTTGTCTTTGGTTTGGTTTTTAGTGTTGACATGATTTTATTAGTTTTGTTCTCTGTGAACCTTTGAGAATCACTGAGAGAACCATAAAGTTGAGTGAAACACTTGTGGGAACAGAAACACTTAATAGAAATATTTGGTGTTTGATAACTGGAGAATAAAGTAAAAACTTAACTAGCTTCCTCTTAACCCTAAAGCTCTCTCTGGAGATAAATGTTAATTTCTGGAAGATGATTCTTTTGTTCATCGTAAGAGACCTTTATATAGGTAAAGGCACATAATAGTTTTCCTAAACTAGAAAGGGAAAACTTCTTAAAATTTAAGCAAAAAGGAAACATCCCAAAAGCCTAGATACTTTGTAAAAAAGGAAAACTAATGATCCTAATTGGTTTTGCCTTTCTTGCGATGGTACGTGATACCAAAGCGTGAGTCATTACTCCCTTCCTCGACTAGGAGCTTGTCATCAATCTCCACTTCTGGATAGGCTTCATAAATTTTTGCAGCATCCTCCCATCTTGCAGTCTCAGCATCATCATTCGTCCATTTGACGAGTACTTGGCGGATCCCCCCTCGTGACAGTGCACGAAGAATCTTGACTGTTTAATTGGCATTACTCGTCCTTGAAGAAATGGTGGTAGCATGGTCTCGTTCTGAACCCGTGCCCCCTTGTGAGCTTTCAAGAGTGAAACATGATCTTGTATACCAATTTGTCATTCATATTGATGTATAGTTATATTCCTAATTCTTCTTTTACTATGTACATTTCACAAAATCATCATTTTTCACTACTTACAAATACTTCCTAAATCCTTTGAATATATGCCTTCTCGGTCGGTTCACCTTTCCTTTTTTGCCCTAGGTCGAGTTTATCGCTTCGCAGAAATATTCTTTTTTATCTCGATCTTCATCATAATCTTGGAAACTTGTTATTTATCTTCTTCTTCGAGTAAAGATACACCGTCATAACATTGCTGGGATCAATTTCGTATGAAATCGCAAGTCGGTATATAGCCGCGTTCTAGGCTTCTCTGAGCCGTGTTTCGACTTAAAAGTTTTTACGATTTCTTCAAAAAGAACGTTTAATGATATGACGTTGCTTTAGATAGGAAGTTCACACTTCTCGTATAGTTTAGACAATTTTGATGATGAGTTAACCGTTGCCGTTTATATGACAACCATGAACTTCATCCGGGAAAATAAGTCTTTGGGGGTTTTATCGTAAAGTTCCAACGGTAACTCCGATTGAGACGAAACGAAGAGCATTTCGATCGAGATTTGAGAGGGAAGCCAATAGGTATGTTGTCACTCGCCATATGGTGACCTGGGAGAGAGAGAGAGAGAGAGAGAGAGAGAGAGAGAGAGAGAGAGAGAGACTCATCTATTTGTATACCAATTTGTCATACATATTGATGTATAGTTATATTCCTAATTCTTCTTTTACTATCTACATTTCACAAAATCATCATTTTCACTACTTACAAATACTTCCTAAATCCTTTGAATATTTGTTCGATATTTTATGTTACCCACCATTTTGTTTCACTACTTACAAATACCACTTAAAATCATATCACTTTATACATATTAGACGAAGAATTAGGAATATATACTTATAAAATTATATCATTTGGTTGGACGGCTTGTGTGAATCTTTCTCTTTAGGGCCAAAGTACATGTATATGTGTGAATCTTTCTCTTGTGTGAATATCTCTTAAGAAGTTTTTAATGGACCAAATACATGTATATGGGCCAAAGTACTTAAGAAAGACACGGCCCACGATCCGGACCATTTTTCTTTTTGGTGATTTGGTTTAAGCCAAAAAAAAGGGATCCAAAACTAGTTATTTTATTTTCTGTAAATAGATTTCGACTAGGACTTAGAAAAGTGTTTTACTGGCCCATTTCATGCCGGAGAATACCTAAATATCTCCAAGAGAAGTCAAGGTTGTGGGAGACCAGGGGACAGTCCAAGTTTTAGGCAAAGAGTTTATTCAGCCAAGCCTTTGTTTCATTTTTGTATGTTTTTTTTTTAGTTTTGTTTATTTCGGTTTCTACACAATGTAAACTTTATAAAAAGAGGCCTAAGAGGAAAAAATAAAGTAGACCAGTTTTATGATAAAATGGACTTTGCATATGAGAGAGATTTTCACTTGTTCTTTAGAATAAATTGGTTGCCCTGTGTGTTGCATCCATCAATCAAACCTGGTCTTACTTTGGTGTGTTTATATCGGGAGGAAGATTAGTGGTATAACAGGATTTTTACACAACTCTAATGTGTTCCAATCATTCCATCACCTTGTTTTGCGGTGCTAGTAACCCATCGACCTAAGGATTATCAAAGTCGCCAACTTCAGAGAAAATTCCTCAGACATGAAGCTATCGTGTGGCATCAGAGCACACTCTAAAGCTTGGTAATTCATTTTCTTTTTTCATCTTTCCACCATTTTCTAAACACATCTTATCTATCTATCTTTTGTAAGGAAACCGAGCCAGCTTGGTTTAATATCCTAAAAAATAGTATCAACAAAAGAAAAGAAAAAGAAAGATCATAATAAAAATAAATAAACTAAAAGAGATCAAAGAGAAATCCAATCCACAAGTTTGGTCAATCACTTTCCGAAAAAAACTCTCTTAATCTATTTATCTATCTATCTCTTTGTCTTTGGTTTGGTTTTTAGTGTTGACATGATTTTATTAGTTTTGTTCTCTGTGAACCTTTGAGAATCACTGAGAGAACCATAAAGTTGAGTGAAACACTTGTGGGAACAGAAACACTTAATAGAAATATTTGGTGTTTGATAACTGGAGAATAAAGTAAAAAACTTAACTAGCTTCCTCTTAACCCTAAAGCTCTCTCTGGAGATAAATGTTAATTTCTGGAAGATGATTCTTTTGTTCATCGTAAGAGACCTTTATATAGGTAAAGGCACATAATAGTTTTCCTAAACTAGAAAGGGAAAACTTCTTAAAATTTAAGCAAAAAGGAAAACATCCCAAAAGCCTAGATACTTTGTAAAAAAGGAAAACTAATGATCCTAATTGGTTTTGCCTTTCTTGCGATGGTACGTGATACCAAAGCGTGAGTCATTACTCCCTTCCTCGACTAGGAGCTTGTCATCAATCTCCACTTCTGGATAGGCTTCATAAATTTTTGCAGCAATCCTCCCAACTTGCAGTCTCAGCATCATCATTCGTCCATTTGACGAGTACTTGGCGGATCCCCCCTCGTGACAGTGCGCGAAGAATCTTGACTGTTTAATTGGCATTACTCGTCCTTGAAGAAATGGTGGTAGCATGGTCTCGTTCTGAACCCGTGCCCCCTTGTGAGCTTTCAAGAGTGAAACATGAAATACATCGTGTATTTTTGCTCCCTCTGGTAGACGAAGGCGGTATGAGACTGTACCCAATGCGAGCTAGTATCTCAAATAGTCCGTAGAACTTTGGAGAAAGTTTTGTAAAAACCTTCCGCGACACTGCAATTGACGATATGGCTGTTGTGGGAACTGAAATTCACACCGTCAATTTCGTAAATTAAGGAAATTCAGAAAACCCTAACGTTCCTTGAGATCCCGGATTCTATGCGAGAGAGAACGACAAGTAATCGATAAATGCGGAAAAGTATGAAAAGATAACAAAATGGATCTATAGAAAAGTAAATCTATTTCGAATCCGCGTAAGAGCGTTGCGATCATTACAAAGGATTATCAAAGCTTCGGCCGCAAGATCTTCTAACAAGTTACCTAGTTCTATCAGCTAAAAACCATAAAACCTACTTGAGTCGGCAGCTCGATAACAAAATACGAAAAGATATGAGAAAAGGTTTTGATTGATTTTGGACTAAACCTTATGAAAGTCTGCCTACGTACCTCTTTCAATTTGATCAAGCCGAACGTAGTTCAATTAAAAGAGTGGACCAAGAGATCGAACTGCCTGAGCAATTTCGTCTGGTAATCGAGTGCCAGTCATAAAAACCGAGCTTGTCGAGAATAAAGCTTAGGGTTTCTAAGTGCAATGAGTTGTAGAGTCTAAGGATATAGGAATTGTCGAACAAAGATGCAGAAACGTCTGAGCATAACTCTCTCCGTCTAGCCACTAAGTTCTGAGTTCTTATAAGCTAACAAAGCTTCTCTAGGTCTAAATATCCGGATCTTTGCCTTTAGCTTCAGCTCCCCTTATATATGCCTTCTGGGTCGGTTCCCCCTTCCTTTTTTGCCCTTAGGTCGAGTTTATCGCTTTTCGCGAAATATTCCTTTTTTATCTCGATCTTCATCATAATCTTGGAAACTTATCTTCCGATTTCCCGAAATTTATCTTCTTCTTCGAGTAAAGATACACCGTCATAGCATTGCTGGGATCAATTTCGTATGAAATCGCAAGTGGGTATTTAGCCGCGTTCTAGGCCTCTCTGAGCCGTGTTTTCGACTTAAAAGTTTTTACGATTTCTTCGAAAGAACGTTTAATGATACGACGTTGCTTTAGATAGGAAGTTCACACTTCTCCATATAGTTTAGACAATTGTGATGATGAGTTAACCGTTGCCGTTTATACGACAAACATGAACTTCATCCCGGGAAAATGGAGTCTTTGGGGGTTTTATCGTAAAGTTCCAACGGTAACTCCGATTGAGACGAAACGAAGAGCATTTTCGATCGAGATTCGAGAGGGAAGCCAATGCGTATAGTGTCACTCGCCATATGGCGACCTGGGAGAGAGAGAGAGAGAGAGAGAGAGAGAGAGAGAGAGAGAGAGAGAGAGAGAGAGAGAGAGAGAGAGAGAGAGAGAGAGAGAGGAGAGAGAGAGAGAGAGAGAGAGAAGAGAGAAGAGAGAGAGGAGAGAGAGAGAGAGAGAGAGAAGAGAGAGAGAGAGAGAGAGAGAGAGAGAGAGAGAGAGAGGAGAGAGAGAGAGAGAGAGAGAGAGAGAGAGAGAGAGAGAGTCGTCTATTTGTATACCAATTTGTCAAATATATTGATGTATAGTTATATTCCTAATTTCTTCTTTTACTATGTACATTTCACAAAATCTCCATTTTCACTACTTACAAATACCTCCGAAGTCCTTTGAATATTTGTTCGATATTTTATGTTACCACCATTTTGTTTCACTGCTTACAAATACAACTTAAAATCATATCACTTATACATAGAAGACGAAGAATTAGGAATATATACTTATAAAATATCCCCCCCCCCCCCTCCATGATGATAGTCAGAGCCGTGCCAGTGTCCACAATTGCTTAAAGAAGTAAAATTTAAATAATATTTTTTTTATAACACCAAATAATAAAAGCTTATACAGTAAAAATAATTATACATAATGATAAGAAAAATATAATAATAATACAAATTGGTATAGAATAAAAATAGATAAGAACTAAACTAACAAATAAAATATTAGTTATGACACAATAATTTTCACAGAATTGTTAAAATTTTATTGTTAAATATTGTATATTTTTAGATAAAATAATTAAATCACTTAATATTTAAAAAGGTATAATTTTATCATATTTAGTTTTAAAAAAAATTTAGAATATAAACCTAAAACTATTACCATTGGGCACTCTAATTGCTCTTATTCATTTTAAATTAACAATTTTTTTAGTGAAATTATTTACATTTTTGTTACTTATGGATTCTATGTTTTCATCACAAACCCATGTTTTTCTTTATCCTAACCACCACTTTGCTTTCATAGTATAATATCAAGATTTTATAATTATATTCTGCCCTTAATATTTACATAATGATCTCTTAATTTTCTTAAAAGTGTGTTGCCCTAAGCGAATGTTTACTTTTTTATAACTGAGGCACAGGCCTGATGATAGATAACATAAAATAGCCAACAAATACCTCCTAAATCACTATCTATATTATTAAAACAGAAGTACCTATTAAAAATATTTTTTAGTTTTCAAAGTTATTTACACTTTCATGCCACTGAAAATTAAATTAAACTATCTATTTTAATATTTTTTTCACTTAGATTAATGTATATTTCCTTAAATAAATTTACGATAAATCTAAATTAATCAAGCTAAAAAATACATCATATTATCTACTCATAAAAAAAATCAATAAATATAAAATCAAAACATAATATATGCAATATCGTACTCTAAATATAAATATATATATATATATATATATATATATATATTAAATATGGAAACTATAGGCCAAGAATTTTGCTAATTATAAGAATAGACTTGACTGAAATTAATTACATTACCTTAATAATACATCATATCATTAATTATATTACCTTAATAATATTAATAGTGCATATTTTAATTTATTACTTAATCAACATTATTTTTTGTCAATTATGAAAATAAAAAATGTAAAATAATTAAAATTTTGAATATGGTTAAAAGTTCGGTTTAGTTTGTTTTACTAATTTTTTTTTATTTTAGTTTCAATTGGTGAAAAACTATGTATTCAAACACATATTTCAAAAACATGTTTATGTGAATGATATATAACTTAAATAAAAATAATAAAAGTATATTACCTTTATTGTCACTTAATTTTTTATTCCATATAATTATTTTACTAAATAAAAAAAAGTATTTCTATTTCACTAAATTTGGCCAAACACATAAAAATAGTCACTTTTGTTAGTTTACAAAATCATTTAGGCATGAATATTAGGTATCTATTCAGATATGGGTTGTTTCTTTCGGATATCGTTTTTGGGATTTTGAAATTAGATCCCGCTTGAATATTATGAATTTATTTGTGAGTTGTGAGTTGGGTCATATAATAGATGGTTTAACACACAAAAATGATGGTTTAAGACAAACAAATATTACAAATACATCATTTAGTAAAAAATAAAAAAAAAACAGAAAATTAATACCCGCGCGAGTGTTGGCCTAGTTTTTGTTTATTAGCTACAATCATAACTGCTTATATGTAAAAAATTCCGCAATGATTTGAGTAAAACTTAAGTGAAAAGTTAGCATCATTTATGGGTTTCATTAGATAAACATGTTTAAAACAGGATTTCAATTATAAACAAGATACTTCTTTTACCATATAATCCAATTTATATGTTTATTGTACGTAGATTTACTTTGAACTTTTAAAAACTTAATATTTAAAGTAAACAATTAAATATCTTTTTCCTTTACTTCCATATATTATTTTTAGTTTAATTGCGAAACAAAAAATTAGAGTAGTATTTGGTGATTGTAAATGAAAACAGTCAACAAAAGGAAAATTATATTATGGCAAAAGAAATGAGTCAATAAATGGAAAATTATATTAACAAAAAAAATTACTACCATTTATGATTCCATATTTGACTTCTTAGACAGATGGACAAAAGTTGAAACTTTTGAACGTTATATAAATACATGTCATGAAACCATTTCTTGAATCCTTATTCTATTTCAATTAAGGGTATTCTCTTGTTTCCGCTCTTTTTTGCTGTGTGTTCTTCTTCACCAATTCACCCTCTCTAGAAAAGCTTGAGAAGCTGCCATTAAATCCATTCAAAGGTTAGGCTTCTCTCTGCTCTTTCCTTTCACCATCCGACGCTTGCTTTGATCCACACGGCATCGTTTACGTTCCTTCAGTCTCTCACTTCCTTATTATTTGGATTTTCCAAGGCCTAGGTTTCTGATTTAAAAACTCGTTGTTTTTTATTTTCCTATCAATAAAATTCTTCTAAGATTTTTTTTTATTTTTTTCTGGGTTTTGTTTTTGCTGTTAATTGTAATTCCGTAGATTAGTTGATAGAAGAAATGAATTTGAAATATTGGTCCTTTTGCATTTAGTAAAGATTAAGTCTTTAGGGTTTATTCTCATTCTCATTGCTGATATTTTATGTGGGTATTAATTTGATTCATGAATTAGATTAGTTTCCTGTGAATGAGTAATTGATTAGATTCTCTTATGTACAGAGCCGGCCCTTGGGGCAAGCCAAAGAAGCAGTCGCTTCCAGCCTTTTTATTATAAAGACATTTCAGCCACAATTTTCTTAAATTCTTCTTTAATCTAGTGGTAAAATCTAAAAGTTATAGTTTTTCTTTGTGTAACCAGGGTTTCACAAACCCCACAAAAGCAGTCATTTTTTTTTAATTTGCTTCTAGCCATAGATTTCTTAGAGCCGGCTCTGCTTATGTATGGTGATTGATATCTCCAGCTATACTTTACTGGGCTTGTTCATTGTTTAGAGTACATTTATCAGAGCTACGTTTTAGAGTATATTACTGGTGGAATGTGATTCTAATTTGTAATATTCAAATCTTTAATTTGCCTAGTTTGAAAGATAGGCTTAAGCTGTGGAGTAATGTCGGAGACTAGTAATGAAGACTATGGATCAGGACAATCATCAGTGGAAGATAATTCTAATGGGCAAAGAGGTTATGCAAAGCACTTGTGGAGTGGCGTTTATCTGATCAAGTTGAGAATGGGTCTCCTTTGACGTCGCCGCCCCTACTGGGACATTGATGATTTGGTATGGTTTCTTCTTCGTGAATGTTGTTTAATATAGTCAGATCACTCAGCCTTTTGGCTTTTTCGCGGTAATGTCATAAAGTATCGCTTGGTATTTTATTCCATTTTGTTTATGTAGGATCAAAACATTCTGAACTATATGGGACACATACTTGGAAGATTGAGAAATATTCAGAAATCAACAAACATAGGCTCTGTAGTGATGTTTTTTCATGTTGGTGGCTACGCTTGGTATATAACATTACCTCTCCTTCTATATATATATAGGCTCTTAGAAGGTTATTCAATGAGCTATCATAATAATTTTGTAATCAGCTTGAAATTCGTGTAATTACTAAAACCTAGTTGTGTATTTTTTTCCTTATGCAAGCTAAAATACTCCTCTCATGGCAGGTATATTTTAATATATCCAGAGCAGTGTGATGTTTACAACCATCTCTCTTTGCATCTCTGTGTTGCAAACCATGAAAACTTCGTCCGGTTCGAATTGTTGTTTGCTTGTTATCTAGTGTAGCTTTCTCTCTTGAACTGAGAAATCTTATCATTTAGGTTCATCTTGTTATCTTTGAGACAGGGTGGAGTGATTTTGTTCAGTTTACTATAGTTCTTGTGAATAAAGATCCAAAGAAATCGATATATGCAGGTTACCTATTTGCATAATTTAGTTTGCATCCATCCCTTTAGGCAGACCTAATGAACACAGATATTGCAGATACAGTAAACCGGTTTAGCAACATGGATAATGTTGTTCGAAAAAAAGAAACAATTATGGCGGATAATTGGGGATGGAAAAAGTTTATAGAGTTACCTAAATTACAGGAAGGGTACATTGATGATTTGGATTCTCTTATCATTAAGGCTCAAGTTCAGGTGATCAGGTAAATGCAAGATTGATTTGACCTAAACTCATGTGCCCTAGATAGCCATTAACATACATGTAATGCTTGAGACTTTCCCAACCAAACATATTGGCATATTGTAGTAACGGTTATGCATAGTTTCTTTTTCTTTTCTGTTTTGTGCTGTGGATAATTTCTATGATTATTCTTGCAGAGAGAGGGTGGACAGACCTTTCCGCTGTCTTTCTAGTCAGTACAGGAGGGAACTTGTTAGGGTATTTTTGCCAAATGTAGAGGACATTTTCTTGCGGTTTATAGAAGGGGAAAGAATAAAATTTAATAATCTGATACAAGACAAGAAAAAATGGCCAAGGTATTCCACATTTACACTCATCTCCTCCAGATTCCAGAAATGAAATCATAATAGTTGTGCATTTACCCCAATCTTGGGTATACTTTTCTTCAAAGTTTTAGCAGTTTCCATAACAAGAGATGGATTGTTGCTTTCAATGGTGTAGGCTAAGTGCCTTCTGGTTACGGTTGGACCAAACCACAAGGCGTAAGATGTGTCAAGATAAAATGGATGTGGTTCTAAATTTAGCTGCAAAACTCTTCTTTATCTTGAAGCAAGGGACATCCACGTTGGTGATGGATTCCTTGTACAGTGGGTGGAAGGCTATTGAAGGCCAAACTAAGAAGAAGAAAGTAGGCAGAGACTAATGGATAATGTAGAATTTCCAGATGGCCCAGCTCCATTGTTAGTGTGGACCAAGACATGTTTGTATTAGAGGATGATCTTTTATTACTCATACGAAGGACTGTTATGGCACCATTTCCTATAAAAGAGGGAAAGGGTTCTCAAAACCCTTCGAAGGTTAGATTGGAATTATATGATTTATTTATTCGTTAGGTGCAATTATATTTTTTTTAAAATCTTTTGATCGGCATATAGGTGGAGAATGTTGGAGAGGAATACAGTAAAGAAGCCATAATGCGTGATGAGAGTCGTTTAACAGAGATTGGTAGACGGGCTTTAGAGATACTTGTTCTTGCACATATATACAGGTAACATGGCTTTATTTGTCTTTAGGTTAGGAAATTTCCATATAGAACTATTCATAAGCAATCACTCTACTTTGCAAGTTCAAACAAGTGTGAAAGATATTAATGTCATGTGTTTTTTCACTATACCTCACATATATTGCCCTGCCATCCTTCTGAGAAATGCAGCAACAAGATTGATGTTGCATACCAAGAACATATGTCATTGATATTGCAAGAAGAACTTATTCGCGAAGAAGAGGAAGAGTGCCTGGTAGAAAGAAAACATAAGGCAAAAAGAGGAACAATAGAAAAAGAGAGAAAATCTAAGAAGAAACAGGTGTTACTACACTTCCAAATTATATAATGCCATAAAAAAAACTTGTTGGGTTCCTAATGGAGATTCTTGGTTGTTTGGTAATTTATAGGCGAAACAGAAAAAGAACAAAAAGGAGAAAAGGAAAGAAGAGAAAGTGAGATCCCCAAAGGGATGTTGAGAAAGAGAAAAGTGTGAGAGTGAAAACAGAATCATCAGCTGACACACTTGGAGATTCGTCTGATGTTTTTGATTCAGTAGATAGTCCTGCCGATGTTCTTCAGCTTGATTCAGAAGATAGAAAGAGCAGCCCTATTCTTTGTGAATTAGATGATGCCTCTGAGATTCACCATCCCCCATCAGGAAACACTAGCAGAGGAAGAAGCAGTTCCATATCTAAACCTAGTGGAGGCAATTCCATATCTTTACCTGATGGAGTTGCAGAAAGAAAATGTTTTAAACTTCCAAAGAAAGAATTGGCCATAGAGAGTAAGTGAACTTTCTTTTTGTTTGAGCAGCTTCCTTTTGATTCTTTGATTTGCTCCACATTCTCTGAACATACCTTCTGGTGTGCAGAGGAAAAACAAAACCAAGAAAAGTATCTGGTTGCAAACAGCTTATCACTTGAAACAGTGGACCAACCTTCAAGACATGCATCTAACCCTAAGAGTCAAAGCCATTCTTCTGAGACAAGCAAAGTTGGTGAGCTGACGTGGTTATCTCTCGCATCCAGGATGCACATAATCCTAGGGAGCATAATCCTTTTAGCAAGGTGGTTCACTCATTATTTTGATAACTTTAAAGAGGGAAAGCGAGTGATATGTGCTCATCAACATAAGAATGACTATACTATATATGTTCATTTTGCAGGATCATGGAACGGTTCAGACGCAAGAGAAAAACCATGATGTGTTTTCCCCACCCAAAGCTTCTCCCTGGAATCTCCCATCTGTAATACAAGCAAAGCCGGAGAAAAGGGATGTTTTTTAATGTAGACACCCATTCCAAATAAGAGACCAATCTCTGCTAGATCACCTTTGTCAGATCAAGCATCACCATCTCGTGATATTCAGTTTCAACCAGCATCTTCTATAATCCTTCCAAAGCTAGCTGCACCTGTAGTCTCTGCTGCCGGAACCTCAACAACATCCTTTTCTCGTGCAGTGAGCTCAACAGTCCGTGTAAGTTCCCCGACATATTGTCAAACTTACATTCCTCAATCCTATAAACATGCTGTAGTTGCTTCATTAAGTTACGACCACTCAACCTCTCAGTCCACCGGAAAAAACGCATTGCTCTCAGTATCTAATCAGTCTGGCTTCCCAGTCAACGTTGGCTCGACGGATGCATCGTCCGGTGGGCTCTTGCGGACTGGTGGGTCAAGCTCAAACAGAGATCCAACAGCAACAACTATCAGCAGGAATCATATAATGAACGCTTACAACACACCTGTAAGTAGTAGAATGAGGCAAAATGCTGTTCAGATTATGAGACCAGAAACAGAGTCTGATGACCGATGAGTTCCCTCATCTTGATATGATCAACGATTTGCTTGAAGAAGAACATCGTTTGATGGACACTAGCGGATACCGTTTGCCACAGTGGTTGAACAACGTGTACTCTTTTCTTGCGAATTGGGGGATCTATGGCAGGTCTAGGAGTTATAGCGATGATGGATTTTACCTATCTTTTAGTGACTTACATGTCAGGTTCATCTTCTTTTTTCTCTTCTTCGCCGTATGGGAACAGGCAAATGAATGAGTTAACCCAACAAATGCAAAGGCAGACTGCAAATATGGAGTTGTCTTTACTGGCTATGAGGAGGCAGAAACAATGCAGCAGCAGCTACTTACCCTCACTTAGACTCATCAGACCCTAATATGTCAACTCGAATTAACGGCTACAGAGACTTCATGCCATGGAATGGACACTGAGGTTTTTGTGTTGAAGGAGTGGCAGATATGCTTTGTGTACATATATTTTTATATATGAAGATGGAAAGAAAAGTAAAAGAAAACATTTGTGTAAAGATAGTTTTCGTCCTCTTCATTTCAAGTGAACTCTTTCTATAGATTGTTTTCTAAATAATACAGTAATAATTGTGTTTCTTTTTAAAACTTCATATATTTTCCTCTTTCTTTAAAGGTTCATATATTTTGCTTTCACCCTCTAGGAGAAACCTCTCTCCATTACACAGAAGGTCTTGAGATAGTGGAATTACTGTTTATTGTAATATATTTGAGTATTTAATTTAATGTGTGAATGCACAACGAATGTGTTTTGGATAGAACTATAACGAATATACGTCCAGTTGAACTCTATTCAAAATGCTCATTGCTCAAGGAAATGAGAAAAAGAAAACAGAAAGATACACACATGACGTATATATATATGATATCCCCAATATTTTTTGTTAAGAATATAATATTCCAACATAATACTTTATATTCTCATAGATGAAAAACTTTTGAAGAAAAAAGTATTGTGATTTGTGATCAAACGATTAAATATAAGTTTCAACTTAACATTTTATTGTGTGGAAAGAACTTGTAAACTCATGAAAATATTTTACGTTCTGTTATTAATACAAATTTTAAGCGTAAAATGACCACATGAAATCCCTTTAAAAGGGCATAAAATGACCACCAATTTCGAAAAGAGAAACAACAAAGATATCATTGAAAAGGTTTTTGTTTATCATAAAATAGCATAAAAAATCAAAATAACTAAATAAGTTTCGTTAAAGAGGTAAATGAAGAATATAATATTCCAACATAATACTTTATATTCTTATAGATGAAAAACTTTTGAAGAAAAAAAGTATTGTAATTTGTGATCAAACGATTAAATATAAGTTTCAACTTAACATTTTATTGTGTGGAAAGAACTTGTAAACTCTTGAAAATATTTACATTCTGTTATTAATACAAATTTTAAGCGTAAAATGACCACATGAAATCCCTTTAAAAAGGGCATAAAATGACCACCAATTTCGAAAAGAGAAACAATCAAAGGATATCATTGAAATAGGTTTTTTTTTTATCACAAAATAGCATAAAAAAACAAAATAACTAAAATAAGTTTCATTAAAGAAGTAAATGAAGATTATACTCTTACTTTATAGATATATTAAATTAAATAAATATTTTTAAAAAATTGAAAAAAATTGTTTTGAGTTTCTTTTACGAAATTTTAATTTTGAAAATCTTTCCATAATTATTTTTCAAAAATATTTTGTATGAATCATTTTAAAATAAAAAAAATTGAATTTTTTTTACTGAATAAGTATGATATCTTCATATTTAGCAAAAATTTGAACAATTATATATTTATGAATACCTTACTTAGTTTGAAGTAAATATATAATAAGATATTGTTAAATATGTATAACATCTTCCTAAGATTTTCAGAAGATTTTTTTAATTTAATATATAAATTTTAAAACTTTATTACACATATTTAAAAGTATTTTCGTAAAATTTTGAGAAATGATATATATTGACTAATATTTTTCTAAATATGCATATAAATCAAATTCAGGAAGATTAGATACATATTTATGAATATATTATACATAACATTTCTTTTACATATTTATAAAGGCATTTCCTGAATTATGGGGCTTTTAAAAAAAATCAGGAAGATAGTTCAAGGAAACTGTTTTCCTAAATATCTTTAAAAGCAATGGTGTGGAGAATTTCTAATCTTTAATCTATTAAAATTGAAGTACAAATATGAAATAAACCCTTATTTTTACCTAAATATTTACAAAGAATGCCACTGATATTATCCTTTCATCCAAACATCTAAACATTGATTATTAATAAGTTAAAAAAAATAAATATGGGCTAAGCCATTAAACAATTTTTATCATTGGTTAAGATTTCATAAAAAAATTGTATATGTATTTCTAATTTTTATAATATTAAACGAATTTACATATATATAAACATTAAATTAGTTTTTTATATTTCATATTGTCGTATAACTATCAACTAGATTTTGAACTATAAAAAATTATGTTAATAATTTTGATTATAATTTAAACTTATTCATTTACAATAACAAAATTATGTAACTTTCCATAACAATTTAATGACTAAAATACATACTAATATTTATTATAAATGGTTATATATACAAACAAATACAATGTATTATCATTTGTACGATATATATCTAATAAGAATAACTTATGTAATTTATAATTTAAAAAAAATTATTCATCATATAATACACAGTTAGGTCCTAGGACATATCAAATATCTGGTTTATTCTAGGGATATACGAATTCGGATATGCATTCTTTGGATTCGTAAAATTGTTATCTCGGATCCAGATATTTGGGGTTAGCATATTCTGACTAAAAAAATCTGAATACACGCGGGTATCCGGACATGTATTTTTTTAATTAAAAATAAATTAAAAACTAAATATTAATCATCTATTTAGTTATTTAAAACTATTATTTTAAAAAACTTAAAAATCATTAAATAAAATTAAAATTTTAGTATTTATATAAAATATATGTAATATACATAGATAACTATAATTAAATTTTAAATATTTAATATCCGGATTCAGATATCCAGACTAAAAATTTTACTATCTGATTTCTACTTGGATCAATCAAATCCATAAAGTCACTATCATGATCTCTGGATATCCGTTTTTCGAAAGCGGATGGGATCCCGAATCGGATAACGGATATTGAATATTAAGTTCAAGTCATATATACAATTAATATCAAATAAATTGTTTAAAAATATTGACATTCACAAAAATAACACCCGCGCGGGTGCGCGGGTCAAAGGCTAGTTTTACTTAAAATTTGATAACTAGTTTTTCAAATTTTTCTCTAAATGATAGTCATTCTCACAAATATCTTAGTTTTGTTATAAAAGCCAAACTAATCCTCCTAAATCATTTATAAATGATTAATGAATTATTTTATAAAAGTTATAAACTCAAACTCCACCCTCTAAATAATAAATCTAAAATAATAATCACTAAATCTGTAAATACTAACTTCAAATGTAAAAGTATTTCTGATTGCGTATTTTTGGGAAGTGATATTTATCTTTGTGTTTCTAAAGCAATTTCTAAAGTCATTGTCTAAATTTTATTTTGAAAAAATCTAATTTTGAAAAACTGTAAAATGATACTTTTGATTTTATCATTTTCAAAATTTTAAATGTTTATTAATTTATATATTTAATAATTAATGAATTGATATTGTAAATGAGATAAAATTGATTTGGGTCACTTTGATTGTTAGGTGTTATTTTGTGAACATAACAATATTTTAGGGGATTTATATTTTCAGAAATGTACGTCTTAGATTCATATGAGATTTTTTTACATTTAGAGCCATTTTTTTGACTTCTCAATTATATTGAGAATCACTTCTTACATGAGACATACTTTTGTGTTGTACTTTGACAATTTTATCCTTTCTAAACTAATTTCTTTAGTTACACATTAAAAAAACACGTGAGGTATTGATTCTTAACCAATTTCACTTTCCTCTTTCTTCTCACCTCATTGACTCTAATTTTATCTCTCTTATTTTTCTTTCGGTGATGAATAAAAAAGCAAAGGTAAAACTAATAAAAAACTTAAATATTTAAGAAAGAAGCAGCAATAGTTTTTACTTAAACATATATAATGTACTAGTGGAGAAACAATATCAAAAGTTAGTTTCAAATAGACAATGCATCTCTATTTGATTTTCAATCACTTTATACATCATCCACTACATACCCATACACAATAACACATTCATAAGATATTGTCCACAATACACTTATCCATGAAATACTCATATACCTACTCACGGGACACGGTCAACGACACACCATCCACGAAAACCCGTCCACAAGCCATTGTCCAAGAACCACCCATCCATGAGCCTTATAGACGACATTAAAGTTTTCAAATACCCTTGTATTAGTACTCCACATGCTCTCTCATACATGGTAGATTACAAAGCACAAAACCATTACATGCTTGATTTTCTACTTGATTTTACAAAAACTTGAAACATAAAAAACCCATTTAATACTTGTGTTTCCTTATAAGAAATATTTACTTAGGCATGATAGCATCTACAACCATAACAAATATATCTGTGGACACTAGCATCGTTCTCCCATCCACAAATCTGAGCAACCATAACATGCTTACGTGGACATGGTATCATCCACAACCACTGAATATGTATTCGTGGACACAATATCATCCATGGAATATGGATTCGTGGATACAGTAGCATCCACTGCCAAGTTTGAACTCTCGCAAGACACTACCTTGAAGTTTTCTCAACCCCATACCCTCGTACAAGGGTACAACTCTCGCCATCTCCGTTTGTCAATCACAAAATCCCACTTCCCACCAGGACCACACTCCCACTCTCTGCATATTACCATGCCATGCTCCTCCATGGTGAACACTTGCAAACAAACAGAGAAAAATTTGCGAGAAACAATTAATAAATCAAGATCATGGCAATTATAACTTTAACTCAACAGATCTACAACATAAACCTCTAATATTTCCAAGTTGAATATGCTATAGAAAGTTTAGACTAAAGCTTAACTACCTATTTACGTCAACGTCTATATGTACCACCTTCCTTTTTTAAACACCAACCATTGGATCTCAAACTTTCTTTTTGATTGTGTGGTCGTTATTAGAGCACAACAATCATGATACCAACCTAATAAATACACAGAAATATAACTAAACTAATCTAATTCTTGCTTCCTAACAATTCAACTAGTGAAGCCCAACATCTCATTCACCTTTCTAAGGGAATTTATGTGAACAAGCTCTTTCGAACCGAAAGAAAGTATGCTGCAAGTGGGATGTGGCCCTAAGTTCAAAAGAAACTCAAAAAGTGGCCTATTATGTAATCAACTCTTCATATGAGAGACTGTCTTAATTTTTAAACTCTCTCAACTATAAGCCGCCTCCCCTTTTCTTCTTTGTGTCCATCACTTCTTTCCTGGTGGCCGGTTTTCTTCTCTGGAAAGATTTTTCTCTTTTGTGGGTCTTCGTCGTGTGTAGTTGTAATGTTGTCTCCGATGTACAACGCCGGTCTCTCTAGAGAGACGTGTGGCTGTCAGCATCTCTTTCAGGTCTTGAGCTCTTGCTCCTCATTTACATCATGTGAATACGGACAAGGGGGCAGTTTCCCTCTAGATCTCGGCAGTGGTGCTTGTTGAAAATTCGCAGACAAGACTGGTGTCAGACCAATAGTGTTTTCCCGTCACTGCTTTCGATTTGTTCCTATTGGTGGTGATTTATAGGTGGTGTCTTCGTCTGTGTTGGCAGGCTGTATTACAGATTTGTTTTGGCTGTGGAACTTTTAAAGGTTCATATTTCTGTTCTGTCCTTCTCTTGTTGGTTTTGGTATGTTTTTTGATTGTTGGCAGTTGGAGTTCATATTTTTGATTCATCCTCACCTTTATCCCATTATTACATTTTGATGGCGTTTTTGACATTCTTGTTGGAGTTTTTCTCCAGTGCTTAGTTATGTAAAGAAACTCTACTTGGGCTTAGTGATTTATCTCTGTTTTGGTGCAATGGTCCAGTAACGGTGTTTATCGTTGCTAATAGTAGGTTCTTGGCTGAGTTTTCCGACTCCAGTCCAATGATTGCAAGCTTCAGCTCATGTTTTACTTAAGTATGGGAAGTCACAAGATTAAATTGTTCACTCCTTTTCTTCCTTAGTTGATTTCCAAATTTATAATCTTGGTGACTCTTCAATTATTTAGTGAAATATAAAGAGTTACGTTTATATTTCAAATTTTAATCAAGATTGGCTTGAAATTGGAAAAGCTACAAGGTTTTGCATAAGGATAGTTCTCCATTCGGTCTTCGTTTAACTGCATTTTACCTCTGATGAATATCTCCGGAATTTAAAATTGAGATTTTTTTTTTTTTGTCATTGAAATAACTTCAAAGTTCTGATCTCCAAAATAATGATCGGGGGGAAAGAATAAAGCGGAAGAAAACTAAAACACACACCACTAATAGGTGCTTGAAAGACAAATACCCTATACAGGAAAGAGAGTAGAAACCATGATTTCATACTCCATTAAGAGAAGCTATTGCAGCCTCATCTTGAGTATGTAGATGGAAAATTAGCAGCATCGGGCAAGAATGGTATCAGTGAGCCAAATTGGACCTTTACGCGCTATACAGATTGAAACTGTTTATCCTTAGTAACACTGACAACGAGCTTATCAGCTACTTTATTTGCAGCAACATTCACTACTTCCACATAGCAGTTTTGGAAGCAGTTTAGTGCTTGTCGAGTACACTCGATGGTTTTGGAAAAACCAGGGAACCAATACGGATTTTTCAGGGCTTCAAACGCTTGAGCTGATGAAAGTTCAATGACGAATTTGTTCCAGTGCAGAGTATGAATATCTTTTGCAGCCCAACATATTGTAGCAAGGTCTGCTTCCAAACTCGAGATATCCGACTGTGTTCCATTGGCTGACCTCAAAAATCCCGGATCAAACAAGATGCTCCAGTATGCTGAGAACTACCTGACCAGGAGCAGCCTACATTACATTTTATGAAACCCATGGTGGTTTCTGCCAGGCCTGCCCGTTTTGATCTCATCCAGCTATTTTTTTCATTCTGTTCATCATGAATGAGATTAAACCAAATTGTAGATTCCTCTGCTGCTTTGGAGAGATGTTAACAGACGAGAACCTTTTCTGTTCAAAACAGAAACTGTTCCCCGCTTTCCATAAGTGCCAAAGTATCCAAGGAATTGTAACCTCCCAACTTGTCCAATCTTGATTTTTTTACTTATTGAGAGCAGATGGTACATATTCAAAAGAACCGATTTATGAGAGAAACCTGCAGGTGGAAGTGGAACCTGAGAGCGAGCCCATGTTTCCTTTGCCACATCGCAGGTGAATAAAACATGCCAGATGGTCTCCTTGTGAAGTCCACAAAGAGGACATGTTGTGTCCAAATTAATACCCCTTGATATAAGTCTTTCTTTAACTGCAAGTGCACCAGAAAGAGCTCGCCATAGAAAGTGTGTTTCAGTCATGAAATACATGCCTCGACTAGAGATCCATCAAAGCGCCCACACCAACTATCTAGGCGATACCAGCGACATAGGTTCATTCCAAGGAGCATATCTTACAGACCAAGAGGTTTTTTTTACCATGAAACCAATTTTCATGGATTATAAATTCAACAGGGTTTCTTTTCCAAGTAGGATAACCCCCAAACCCATCCGTACCATAAAATTATGAAATTTTACAAAATGGAGGTTTCCCAACCCATTTGTTTGCAAGTCTCAGCCCTTATTAATGAATTTCAACCTAAATATGAAGCGGCCTTCTACAGTAATCAATCATCATCTTAAAGAGGGTATTACCAGATTTTCAGAAATCCCCCGAAATCAGAAGTGGGAAAACCAAGATGCAATCAATTTTCCAAAACCGACCAAACCGACATCAATTTAGGAAAGTTTCCAACCAATTCAATTTGGCTCAAACCAAAACTTATTTGAAAGATAGGAGACACTCTAAGAAATCCATAACGTAGTCAAGAAGTCCTTATCTTCACCAGAACTCAGAGGATCATGAATACCCTCAAGATCATCTACTTCCCATATTTGGCAACATCTACACTAAATGCCTTAAAGGAGTTCCTACAGATTCTTTCTCAAGACCAGCGGCCATATTCCATTATTTTAAGAAAATGATTAATTCAGGAAGGCTTGAAGATCATGTTCACGTCCATAATCTGTCAAGATACAAGCCTCCACAAGTTTTCTTTGATGGTGCACAAAATCAAGTTAATGGCCTTATTCTTGGAGACATCATAGCCTTTTCTTATAAGACTTTTATTAAGAGTTTATTTGTTTCCTTTATTCATTTTTAGAGTTTTATAAGAGTCCTAGGTCCAGCCAATATAAGCTCATTTTGTTTCTTCATTGTAAATCACCCTTGAACTTTTATGAATGCAAATGCAGTTTTTCTAGTTTCTCAAAACTATTATTCTAAGTCTTTAGAGTGTTGTGAGAAGAAGCTCTTGAGCATCCAGACTTATCAAAGCCTCCTTTCACAGAGATTTTTGGTGTCCATCATACCATTTCCATCCACCAATCCATTTTGAGAGTGATACACATCCAACAAGACCCGGTCCCATCTTTATTCATCTTCCATACATCGATCCTTGTTGACAGTGATACACATCCAGCAACAAAGATCCCATCTTCATCAATCTATCCCTTGTTTATTGATATTTTTTTATCATCCATTATCTTCTCATTTCATTCGTTTTTGCATTTGTTTCAAGTTTACAATCGGATTCCAGCAATATCAACTATTCGACCACATCTCGGTCGAGCCAATTGGAAACCTCAATTGTCCATCTGGACATCCCTGTTTCTGTGCCTACAACATTTTGCTATCAGAGCTAAAAGCTCCTGAATCAAGTCCATCTATCCTTGCATCATAATTAGTTTGCATTTGTTTTCATCATTAAATCGAAAAAGCCAAAAAAATGTTTTTTTTCTTTTTTTTTGCATGTTTATGTTCTTTGTTCATTATAAATTAAAAACTAGAAGAAGAGTGATGTAGGGGACAACTTTTTTCTTTGTTTGATTCATTTCATTCATCCTACTATATATTAATTGAGAAGTCACTTAAGTGACTTTTGCTTATCTGTCGATCATTGGTGAAATTTAAAATTAATTCTCTTAATTTGATTGGTTGTTAGTATTTGAATTTTCATTTATTTAATTAAATTTTTAAATAGGAAACTAATTCTAAAATTACCTAATTTAATATATATTACCAAACAAGGAATTAAACTTCTTAAATATAGATGAATTAACATATTTTTTACGGAAACAATTAAATATCATAAATTACATTATAGAAACTTATAATATACATATACATACATATTATATTATATGAAAAATTATATAAACGATTTAAAATATTTTTCTATTAATAGTAGACAAATAATCATAGAGTGGGAAAACTAATTAACCTAGACCTAATAATATTTCTTATACCACTCACTTTTTTAATATATATATTCTAAAAATGTGTCAAATGAATGTAAAAAAGTCAAATATACAATTTTAAAAAATTCCAGTCATTTTTTCAGTGAAATTTTTTGATAGTAGTTGAATTATCATTTTCAGAAATAATTAAAATATTTGTATATTTAAAACAGAAATCTATATGGTAAATCATTTAAAAAAAATTTAAAATGAAATTTTTTTTATCATAATAAAAAATTGAAAAAAACAAAACATTATATTGATACGAGACTGGAGTTAATACTCTATTAATATAATTATTATAGTTTCAAGTATAATAAAACTATATGGTAAGTCATTTAAAATAAATTTAATCAAGGAAAAATATTATAATATAAAATTGAAATAGTACAAATGTTATATTATTTTGTACTTTAATAGAAAAAATCATAGATTAATAGAGTATTAACTCTATTCATATATTTCATATAGATTTGATTATAACAAATTGGCATGCTTATTTCTTTAATAGAAAATGAGATATAAATAAAAAACACAAGTGAAGAATATTTTTTTTGTTTTTTTTGTTATTTTCAATTTTGCTTACTTAATTTATTATTTGTTTGACGAAATATATTAGTTCCAAGTATTATTATAACTGTGAATTAATGTTTGTATGTGTGTTTTAAAACATGAATACAAATTTAGTAAGAAAGATAAAAAAGTGATAAGTTCTAAAATTGATGGGTTTATGAAAATTATAATATAAATTGAATGTAAAAGAAAAATATTGACAAAATAATGATATGTATTTTTGTGGTGTATAGACTTTTGCAGTGTATGATAATTCTTGATCTAACAAAATTTATACAAAAGGAAACATGTAATTTTATGTAATAAAATTATTGAATCTCCCCCTACTATAAATTAAAATAAAAGTCATTTAAGTGATTTTTGCTTATATGTTACTCATACATGAAGTCTTAAGAAAATCACACTATATATTAAAACTTAAAAGAGAAATATTTTAAGTGATTTTTAATTATTGTCACTCATACATAAAGTCATAAGAAAAATGTTGTAATTTGATTGTTAATATGTATTTTTTTTAATTTTAATTTTATTTGAAAATAATAACTATAGAAACAATTAATATTAGTTTCCAAACAACCCAAACAATATTACAAATAAATATTTATGGAAACAAACAGAAAAATTATGGAAAAAGTATATGTTTCATCGATTTATTTTTATCAGTTATGTATTTAGAAACTAGATAAAAAGTTTAATGTAATTTTCTTGCGAGAATGATTGAGATGTATGTACCAAAATTTAAATATTTAGAAACAAATGTAGATATGTATATTTATGTGTACATAATGATTGAGATATTATCATTTTTGAACAGATATGACAAGTGTTTGGTAACAAGCCATTTGACATTGAGTGTTATATTTGTGTCAACGAAAAGTAAATAATAAAAGAACAAAAAATTAAAATGAAACATAATTAAAATATAACTGCTTTTTATGTTTTATTGCAAACCAAAATCTATTTTTTTTTTAAAGTTGGACAAATAAACATACAAAAACAAAATAAAAATAAAAATTTCATTACTATATCACAAATAAATTAATCAAGTTGAATTAAAAAATTACAATTACTAACTTTTAAATAGTTTCATTTGAAAACCAAAGAAAGTATTTACTTTATGTTTTAAAATTTATAAATATATTAAATTTACTTTTATAAAAATAAATAACAAAAAATAATTTAAATTTTAAAAATTAAAAATGATAAAACATATTCATTTAAATTTTGAAAAATATTTATTCCCGCGAAATCGTGGGTAACCACCTAGTAAAATTTATAAATATATTAATAAAAATGTGGTTGCATACATTTATATATTTGTTTCCATTTTAGAAAAGTCAAAAGAAAAATCTGCATTCCATATTTGTTTCTTGTTTGAAAATTGCATTAAAAATAAAAATAAAAAGAAAGACATATCATTTTATTCATCTCATGCATATCATATTGTTTCATCAGTTTCTTTCTTGCATCCAGAAAAAAAAATCATTCATCTTAGTTTATATCATTTTGGGTCCAAGCATACATATTTGTTTCCATTTTCGGTTACTTGCATTTATTCATAAGAAAACTCAAAACAAAAACACAAAATTCATCCTATTATTGTTTCATATCATATAGCTGATCCATTTCGTGCTTGCATTAAGAAAAATAAGAAGAAGAATTCATAGCACTTTGCATTTTGTTTAACTATTTGCATCTTAAGAATATATATATATTGTCATCTTTCCACTTATGTTTATTATCTCTTCATATTGTCATCTTTCGAAAATGCATTGAGGAAACCAACTTAAAATATTGCGTCTTAGTTTAATTTCATTTCATTTCATTACTTGCATATTTCTCGGTTTAGTCTAAGATTGCACTATTTGCATTTATTTTGTTCGACAAGTACTTCCCCTATATCTCACTTGATCTTTTGATTTTGAGATTGTTTTCAGGAGAGACTAGTAGATATTAGAAACGCACCAGAACAAGATCAAGCTACCTAACTCATGGCGAACAATACCCAACTCAAGGATGCTTTACAAAAGCTCAATGATCAGATTCTCAGCTGGATGTGAAAGGAACCTAGATGAATAGTTTCAATACAATACCATCCTGTAGAAATAGAGGCTAGCTTATGCCATTGATCAACTAAAAGAAGAAGCCTTAAGATGATGGATGCGAGAAAAAGATGATAGGCGGTTTTAAAAGGAGCCAGCTATCAAACGTGGAGAGCTCTTAAGGAAGCTACGAAGGGATGAATTTGCATCAAATTTTACTTTTTCTGAAATACAGGAGCTATTCCCAATGAGGTATTAAACTTCTGGATCCAAAGAAGCAAGAGAGATTGTGTCGCAAGAAAGTCCAAGAGGCTTGCCTCCACAACGCGACATTCGGCGAAACCAGGGGGCACACCCTTGCCCATTTCTTAGAACAGAAGAGAGACATACCAGAGGCCATGTAGATGAGTAAAAGTTTCAGCCAAAACACTTTAGCATGACCAAAGCAAAACCAGAACAAGCTACTATGGCAAGTAATGGCTAAGGTAAGTCATAAACTTGACAAATTAGTCCATAAATCATCTACCACTTGTATGATACACTTGTATTTGTCAAAGGCCGCTATAACAGGTATTATGAAGACTGAATCCAGAGGAGAAGACACGACAATAATCAGCCTTCCAATGGACCAGATGAGAGTTCCAGACACAATGCCAGTCCATGAAGCTAAAGAAGCAAAACCAGTGGCAAACATGCTTCCCAAGGTAAGTATCTAAAATCACTTTTGGTTGAGGATATAAACATGTATATTTATGGTATAGGAAGGAAAAAGAGTTCAATTCTTACTTAATTCCCAAGGGAAGAACCAGAGAACAAGTTCACTCATGAGCCACACAACAAGTGGAAACCGAAATCTGAACAAGAGATTGTTCAAGTACCAAAACATGAGGTAAATTTTCACTCTAGACCAGAAGGTTATTATTGATTCCATGACAAAACTAATGCACTTGTATTTTACAAGGGAAAGTGAAATAGGTACATGAACTAAGAGAGATCACATTGCCTAAAAGGAAGAAACACCAACCAAGATATTTGTAGTTTCTGACCAAAAACTAGACCCAGGTGATTTTGAATCAAATCCACCAACATTGAGGTAATACTTGGTTGTAGTATGTCCTTATCACCTCAATAATTAGATATGATACACTTATTTTTGTCAAAAGTGCCAAAAACGAATTGTAGATCAAGTTGGAAGCACATTACAAGTCAAATTCAAGTGAGAGATCAACTTAGTATTGGTCAGGGACAACCCCTAGTAATACCCACGTCCTCCTGGTAATATACACACAATCACAATCCACCAGCTCAAATGAGTGGATACAATCCAAACAAAAAAACATGAAGTCAGTTCTGCCACAACTAACTTAAAGGTTAATTATTCTGTGTTTTTATCGTTTATAAGATTCTTTCTATTGGTATATTACACTTGTCTTTGCCACAATATTTTTATCCAGGAATAACACAAGAAGTAGAACCTACAAGAAGAGACCAAACGTTCCTAGAAAGGCACACAACCAATCTTACACAAGCTTGTGCAAAACAGAATGAAGAAGAATCTAGAGGCAAAAAGCAAATTATACTTCAGCTTATTGATGCAATAAAAGTAAGTGTGAACTTTACATATTATGTTTATACAAATTTAACCACAGATATAATGTGATTGTATTTTTCAGAATTTATCCAGGTATTAGACAAGATGAATGTCATAAGTTGCAAGAAGAACCGACAAACCACATGAGTTGTCCAAAGAAGAAAATAATTCTTCAACTTGCTGATGCTTAGAAGGTAAATCCGAAATTAATACCTCCTGTTTATAAATATCCAATACTATATATAATTCACTTGGTTTCTGTCCAGAATGTTGAAATTATTTCAGGTTGCAAAAAGAAAGCTTCAACGAGATCCCACCGGATAATCTTATGTTGCTAGTGAATTCAACTCCAAGGAAGACCAGAAACGTGGACACCAAAAATTTGAAGACCATTCACTTCATAAGAGATGCAATGGCCATTAAAATAGCAGAGGTGTGATCCTTTCATATCTTATCGAAGGAGAACCACCTGATGCCACCAACCCATTCCAAAACCAAACAATACCAAGGTAAGACTCTAGAATCTCAAAGGAAAATGAAAGCTGACTTGCTATATCTTGGTGCAGGTTATAAAATTTCGAGGTCAAACTTGCCAATATGGAGGGGATGTTGCAGTCATGAAATCCATTCCTCTACTAGAGCTCCATCAAACGCCCACACCAACTACCTAGGTGTACCAACGACAGAGGTTCCCTACAAGGAGCATATCTTACAAACCATGAGATTTTTCACCATGAAACTAATTTTCATGGCTTCTAAATTCAATAGGATTTCATGTCCAAGTGGAATAATCCCAAAAATTCATCCGTACCAGGACGTTATGGATTTTAAAAAGTGGAGGTTTTTCAGCCCATTCATTGCAAGTCTCACCCTTAGTAATGGATTTCAGCTTAAATATGAAGCGGCCTTCTCCTTAATCAATCATGGGATTACTAGCTTTCCAAAATGCCCAAAATCAGAAGTGGGAAAAACCAAGATGCACTCAATTTCCCAAAACGGCCAAACCGACATCAATTTGGGAAAGTTTGCAACCAATTCAAACCTTTCTTTGGAAACCAGCAGACACTCTAAAACATCCAGATGACATTCAATACTTCCTTATTTGCACCAGAAATCAGAGGATCAGGCAGACCCTCAAGATCATCTACTTCCCATATTTGGCAGCATCTACACTAAATGCCTTAAAGGAGTTCCTACAAATTCTTTCTCAAGACCAACTGCCATATTCCATCCTTTTAAGACAAATGAGTAATTCAGGAAGTATTGAATATCAGGGTCATTTCCAGAATCTGTCAAGATACAAGCCTCCACAAGCTTCCTTTGATGGTGCTCAAAATCAAGTTAATGGCCTTATTCTTGGAGCCATCAAAGCCCTTTTCTTAAAAGGACTTTTATTTCGAGTTTATTGTTTCCTTCAGTATTTTTAGACTGTTAGCAGAGTCCCTAGGCCGAGCCTATATAAGCTCATTTTGTTTCTTTATTGTAAATCAACCCTTGAACTTTTAATGAATGCAAATGCAGTTTTTCTAGTTTCTACAAACTATTGTTCTAAGTCTTTAGACTGTTGTGAAAAACAGCTCTTGAGCATCTAGACTTATTAATGCCTCCTTTAACAGAGATTTGTGGCGTTCATCATCCTATTTCCATTCACCAATCGATCTGAGAGTGATACACATCCAGCAAGACTGGTTCCATCTTCTTTCATGTTCCATCCATCGATCCTTGTTGAGAGTGATAAACATCCATCAACAAAGATCCCATCTCTATCAGTCTATCTCTTGTTTATTTTTCTTATTTTATCATTCATTATCATCTCATTCCATTCGTTTTTGCATTTCTTTCAGGTTTACAATCGGATTCCAGAAATAATCGACTATTCGACCACATCTCGGTCGAGCCGACTGGAACCTCAATTGTCCATCTGGACAACCATGCTTATGTGCCTACACCAGAGTGTCTAAGCTTCGGAGTTGTTTTTGTTATCCAGAGATCACTCCAAAGATTTTTCTCTAGAGGAGGAAGAAACTGAGTATCAGGAGATTGCAAATCTTGCATCGATTCAAGCAGTCTCCACTCTTGAAGTCATAAGACC
Organism: Moricandia arvensis; assembly: GCA_905132765.1. Taxonomy (NCBI): domain Eukaryota; kingdom Viridiplantae; phylum Streptophyta; class Magnoliopsida; order Brassicales; family Brassicaceae; genus Moricandia; species Moricandia arvensis. The sequence continues at coordinate 3,728 of CAJHQP010002793.1, read as the reverse complement.
CACTTCTTGAGAACTCCCAAACCAAGGAATCTGCAGCTAGTAAGTTGAAACGAGTATTAAGGACGATGCTTACCTCTTCTTCTTCAAAGAGCTGTTTGACTCGTGTCACATTCCATCTTTTGACCACAGTGTCAATCAGGTTCTCAACTGTTAAGGTAAAATCCAATATGGCATCTGGTCTATACCGTGGAGGTCTGGAAACCTTATTGATGAACCACAATCAGTCCACACTTTTGTGTTTGCACCATCATCAAGCTTGTGCTCCAATCCTTTCTTGAGAAGCTTTCTCCATGTTGAATGCTGCGCCAAGTGTATGATGGTCTTATACCAGTACCACATTCCAAAAGGACAATCGTGGGAAGTACATGTGCTGTAGTATCCGCGCCAAAAGGGATTCAGGATTTTTCTACACTCTTTAAGCTTGTTTTGCAAGTAATGTTTTGTTGAATTTCTTGATATCTTTATAACCCAGTCCTCCCAACTCCTTGTCTTTATATAACTTTTGCCAAGCAACCCATGATATCTTCTTCATGTTTGTACCATTACTCCACCAAAACTCAATCATTGCAACTCGTCAACTTGGAGCATAAATCTTTTGGCAATTTGAAACAAGAATAGCAAACACCGGACGAGCAAGAGCTAGTTATTCCAAAAGAATTTATTTGCCTCCTTGAGAGAGTGATTTGGGAGAACCAACCATTTAATTTCCCCTGTAATTTCTCTCTGATGAAGCTCAAGAGCTTCCTTTTTGAGCCACTAAAGTATTTTCGGAAGCCTAAGTAAGAACCTTCTTCACCTTCTTGTTCAAAGCCTAAGATATTCTTGACTTCCGCTTTGATACTGTCTGGTACCTTCGCTCCAAAAATTATAGATGACTCTGGAGATTAATTACCTGGCCAGAAGCTTCTCCATAACTTCAAGGCATTCCAAGATCTCAGTTGCTTCCATCAAGTTTGCTTTGCACATAAGAAACTATCATCAGCAAACAGTAAATGATGAATTGAGGGGCAAGCAGGTGATAGTTCAATTCCTTGAATGTGTCCAATAGCGTCAGCATTGTTTAGAGAATAACCAAAGCTTCCGCACAAAGGATAAACAAAAAAAATAGATAGAGGGTCCTCTTGACGAATGCCCAGTTCAGCCCGTTCAGGTTGATGAAACCATGAGAATTCCCATTTAATAAGAGCGAGAATATGACTGAAGTAACCGCAGACCATAATCCAACAAACTCATATTCTGTCGAAACCAGTTTTCTTCCAACAGCACCTCGAGAAAACTCTACCAAACTCGATCACTAGGATTTCGACGTATCTGTTTTGACAGCCATGCATTCTTCTGAGACTTTGTATTGGTTTTGAGACTCATGTACCATCTCATGGGAAATCAATATGTTGTCTGAGATTAGTCCTCCTTAGACAAAGGCTCCTTGACTCTCTAAGATAATCTGTGGAAGTACTTTCTTCAAGAGATTACAGAGGATATTTGATATCACTTGGTATTGTACCAAGCATAGACTGATTGGCCTCAATCTTTCATTTTTGTTGGTTTGGTAACTTTTGCAGCAGACTGATCAAAGAATGATTCCAGCCCTCTGGCATCACTGAAGTTCAGAAGAATTATGTATCTTACTGATCAAACCAGGACCAATTATGTGTCAATATTTCTGATAAAAGGCACCAGTTAGGCCACCATCACCGCGGCGCACTGCTGCTTTTACAGAGAATGCTGCAACTCGGGTTTCCTCAGCTAAGACCAGAGCACTAAGATTCACATTCATATCGCCAGTCACTCTACAGCTGAAACCTGTAAACAACGTCTCAAGGTCAAAGGGATCCGAGCTTTGAAATAAGTCTTGAAAAAAATTACACAGCGATGTTGCCTTTTGAGCTTCTGAGAAATTTTCTTGTCCCACTCGTCTAGGAGCATTAAGATTCTGTTTTGAATCCTCTTTCCTTTAACACAATTCTGGAAGAATTTAGTGTTACGGTCTCCTTCTCTAAGCATTCCTCACAGCACTTCTGTCTATAGTATATTTCTTCCTCATGATAGGCTGAAGCAAGATCTTGTTTGAGGCGCTTCTTTCACTTGGAAAGATGGTTCTGTTTTGAGAATTCTTTCTCTAATAGATCCTTGAGCCTCATAATCCTATTCGTGAGTTGAGATCACGCTAGCGTCTTTGATATATGGTGTTTTTGACATCAATGTAAATATGTTTCAAAGGTTTTTCATTTTTCTATCGAGTCTATCTAGTTCATTTTGAGACATTTTAGGTCTAGAGTAGGTTGCATATTCGAAGGTAGGGTGCATGACGAAAGATGTCATAATTGGAAGTATTTCCCGCGGAGCACCATGCAGAGCAGTTTGACGGTTGATCCCACAAGGAGAAGTCGGTGATTGCCTCTTGATATTTAAGGAAACCTCAATATATTTAGAGATTTTCCCTAACTACCATATCTTCTCCTCTAACTTAGCAGCGCCTACATATAAAAATGCCTTCTAATCTTTACTTTTTTTATACGCTAATTTTTGCAAGAAACCATAGACTTGAGATTTGCAACTTGTAAAGGAGACGTCTCCATCTCTCTCGCATAGAGAAGATTATCCTGTACCGGTCTTTTTACTTCTGTTATTCATATCATTATTATCCAGAATCGATGTCTCTTGTTTCTGGTGTTATTGCTGAGTAGTAGGCTAGCTTGTCTAGGGTTCTAGAGTGTTAAATTCATGAGCTAAACATAGATAAGCTAATCATTCGATTGTCTTCATTCATAAATGTTTCCATCGCTGAATTAATCTGATCACTTAATGCATGAACTTAGGTTTAAAAAACTCGTTAATCGTGTAATAAATAACTTTGCATGATATAAATGAGACCTACATCCCTAATCAACGAAAGTAGATAGTAGGGGTATTTTGTGAACCAAGTCGGACTTGATCTCAATTGCTTGCTATTGCATCTTGATCAAAGCGAGATCTTAGGTATCAAGATCGATCAGAAAAGGGCAGGGTTCCATGAGAGTTGGCTATCCTACCTTGAGTGATCTGATGTTCTACACTCACATTTAATTTTCTTGAGTAATTTTTTTGGCTCACATCATTGACACCCGATGTAACCCCTAGGCTAGCATCTTTAATTAATCGGAAAACCTAAACTAATTGTGTTACTTTTGTTTTACGCTTCACACCAATCTTAAACCCCTCATTGTTTTAGCTTAATATTGAACCAATAGGATAAAGTGTAAACCGGTCCTCTGGAATTGAATCTAAAGTATTACAACAACCAATGTTAACTTGACAGTAGACAAAGATTCAAATTTAGTGTATCAAGTTTTGGTTGCCGTTGCGACCAAGGACTAGCTTTTTACCTCTATTTTATGTTGATATATTTTTTTCTAAGACCTCTAACTTTATTGTTTCCTTTTGTTGCATCTAATGCTCTAGGTGCATGACCTGTAAGAATTACTCGGAGAAAACGCACAAGGAAACTAGTTACGCTTTCAAATCAGGAGCTCGCAAGGTTTAGAACGAACGAACGACAACAACCAGCGCTAACCAACGTCACGATGGACACTGATTGAAACCCAGTTGATATCGCTGCTACCATGCAACAGATGCAGCAGGCCATCCAAGCGCAGAAACAAGCTGCTCAGCAAGCGGCTGAACTCGCTGCGCAGCAGCAACAACAACAAGGTGCTCCAATCGTAGAGAGGAACCTTCCGTGTAACTTT
>CAJHQP010002792.1:40000-78358 GCA_905132765.1 Moricandia arvensis | reverse complement strand
TTTTTTTTTAGAATTAAAAAAAATAAAGAGTAACAACTTTTTGATTGTAAATAGTATTGAACAATAACTAAGAAACCAAGTCCAGATCTATCATAAACAAATACACCAGCTATAAACATTCTCAAGCAACAATAAGACACAACCAAATCTATCATAACAACTGCAACACAAGGATTCAGGTATACAAACCAAATCTATCATAAACAAACACACCAACCATATAGCGGCGTTTATATTTATCTTTAAGATGTACACATAGCAGGATATCAAAAGCAACAAGCAATGGTGTTTCCATAACAGAATGAAAAAAAGAGCCCGATACCACAAAACATAACTTTTGAAGTTACAAAATAACATGATGCTGACAAAGAGTAAAGGTGATAACCACAAAAGATGTCATAGATGGAGCATGCAACAAAATCTACCATGAAAAATCACAGCACGATAAAAGTGTCTACTTTAGACATCGCTAAACACAAGGATCCAATTTTTATACTTTATACTCAAACCAAACTTAGTCAAAACTCAATATCTCAATATCACAGAAATTCATCAACTGATTCAGATAATTATCCCAACTTTGGTTATACAAAAGAAAAGTCAAACCATTAATTACAAAAAAAGAAAGAAAGAAACTGATCACCATGATTGAGAAAAAAACATGATCAAGCTTGAGAGCGAGAAGAAGGGTGAAGGAGAAGAGCAAACTATGCACTGAAACCACTTGAAACGACTTCCAAACTCTTCTCCAACTCACTACTCTTCTTTTACCAATATTTCCTTACCCTTAAGTCTCTAAATCAACTAGAGAGACCCTTTTTGACACATCTCACAATTCAAAATTTGATTGTGTGAAATGGAGCTTTTTGCGCAAAATTTCAAGAGACAAACACATAAGAAAAGAGAAAAGGTTTTGTTCTTGGAGAAAAAACAGTTTTTTAAGTCGACAGAAGATAAATTTCCACAACAAAGGCAGATGATGACAAGCTTAGTTTACGATAATATCTTTTTACTTCTTGTGTGTGACTTTGTATTAAAATGAAGGTAATATTAAAATTTTAACATTAGATTTAGGTTAAGGCTATAGCTATAGTTATATGTTTTTTTTTGCTAAGAATAATCGAAGTGACATATTATTAGAAGCTAAAATAGAACAAACTTAAAAAAAAAATATTTCTATGATCTGTAAAATAATTAGACTATGTTTAGCTAAATTTATTATTTTTAAAATAAATAGACAAATTTGACGTGATAAAAATATATAAAATTAATTTAATTTTTATCTAAAAATAAGTTAAACATTTGAAATATATTTAAATTATTTGTATAATTGTGTACCCGCCCGTAGGGCGGGTTTAACCTTAGTAGTTATAGAGAAAGTTTACTTTAGTGATGATATATGATTTATTAGCCATTACTATATTTTAGACATCTTTCCAAGAAAATAAATAGTTATAAAGAAAATTATAGATGTCACAATTAGACTATGTCATGTCATTTTTTCAAAAGACATATCATATTTTTTAGTAGAATGAATATGACGAAGACACATGTATACATCACTTTGCAAATAATGTTTAGGGGGCTATATTAGAGAAAATTACTCGGTTTAACTTTTATTATTGAAATATTAGTAGATTAACTCACATCAAAAACTCATAACTCTAATTAGTATAAAAATACACCTAAACCCAAAAAAACAAAGTTATTTAACTCTATGACATTTTTTTAGGAAATATTTCTCCATTAGTTACATTAAGATAAATGTTTAAAAAAAACAATTGATTCACAAAGACAGATTTTTTTGTATTTTCTATGGAGAAAGTGTGGTCAAAAATGAATTTAATGAATTGTTATTGGTTAAAAGTTATTGAAATTAAATTTAATCAATTACTATTGGTTAAAAGTTATTCAAATTGATACTTACATAACTATTTGAAGTTTATGAACTCAACCAAGAAGTTAAGAACTCATGGGCTTTCTATAAGTCTTTTAGAACGTATGATATATTTAGGTTTAGCAGACTTCTTTAAAAGTAGACCGAATTTTGTAAACTTATTTGAAAATTTTGTCTCTTTACATAAATAAATTTTACACACAGTCTCTCTCTCGCTGAAAATTATAATGTTTCTTTCTCTAAAAGTCTATAATCTCTCCCAAATCTCTATGAAATTGAAGACAACAACATAACAATATCTCTTCTCTTTCCAAGTTTGATTCCATTGTTTTCATTTTCCCCTCCTAGAAGTTTTTTAGCACCACCTGTCTCTAGGATGACCTCCTAAGCCGTTGCATCAAAAGCTGCCCTCTGATCCATCTCAGACAGCCATAGCCGTCACATCTCTCCCCACTGGTAGATTTAAACATCCCATCAGCAATGTTGGGTGATATGCTCAATTATCCCAAGAGAACTCTCTTAAATAAGAGGTAAATTTTAGTACTTGGGGATCAATTCTACACAATGCGTGGATCACACAATAGACTATCAGCTATAGGTAAAGTTAGAACAGAAATAGAAAGCAGTAAAGCAAAAAAACAAGTATCGGTTTGTAAACGATGAGGGAAAATGCTAGATTCAAGGAAATCAAACAAGCAATCAAAACTCAAATTCAGTTATAAGTTATCCGATAAAATCTCTATGCGACAACTATCTAAATAAAGATCCTCAAAGGCCAACTCTCATTGTGCAACCAATTTCTCTTGACAAGCATTGAGGTTCAGTTCGATATGTTCACTAGGTTATCTAAACCAACTCTCGTTGTATCTATCATCTTAGTTCAGCAGGATTCAGATCAGGATATCAGTCACACTCTTGTTTTGTTCCAATTATCCTAAGATCGTGTTCTAGTGAGAAATCAATAGAACGAGCAATATGAAAAATCCCGATCAAAGAGACAATGGATTATCCTAGCAGATCTATCAATCACGAGTTCATCAACATCTTAGTACTTAAGAATCAAATCCACAGAGATCAATGGCACACAATCGATTTCTTATTTCTAAAGATTAAGCTAGGTGAATATATATATTGGTTGGCAAACAATCATTTAAGGAAATATTCTTTTTCAAGAAGTAGAGATGCAATATGAAAAATGCTAATAATGCAAATATGGAAATATTCTAATAAACTAACTTGATGCGAATGTTAATATGCTAGATCTAGGATTTCAAGCTCAATGGAATATATCGGATAGGTAGCACAAATATGTAAATATTCTAGGACCGAAACAGACTATTGCACGAAAAGGTTTCCAGCTCCATTAGCCATGTCAAGAATGTCTGCAATATCTTCCCTCGTGACATTACGTAGTCTGCCATCCATAGCTCTTGCGTGACCGTTTCAATCTCTCATAATACCAAATTCTTCTGGTCGTAGATAACCATATTCCTTCTCGCGTTCTGCAGTTGGATCTACTTCGGTTGCTGCTTTGTGGTCAGTATCAATCGTTGGCATAGGGTTGTCGTCGATCGATGTCGAATTCCCGAATCTATGGAAAATATGAAAAACACCAGCCTCTTCCATAGCAATACCACGATACTCGATCATCTCTTCTTCTTTGTACTCTTCATCGTACTCGGGGTGGGCTGTGTTGTAATCATCATCTATTTTGTAGGCGTTGATCGGTTATGGAGTGTGAGTGTCAACCGATTGCTGAACGGTAAGCGTGTCGATAGATAGTTTGGGCTGGGTGTCGATCGATGCTCCATCTTTCGACTCTTCATAGAAGTCATAATCTCAGAAGCATGTGGCCACAAGTTATGCATTATCACTCAATTCAATCAGAGTAGTCTTGTTCTTATTCTTGACAAGTTCATAGAAACTATTTTGGTCAATTAGAGATAGATACAACATGTTTAAGTTCATATCGCATATAGTTCCGACAGTGGCCATGAACGCTCTTCCAAGTAATAGTGAAGAGTTCCAATATATCTTGATGTCCATCACATGGAAGTCTACTGGTACTAAGGTGTTGTTGATATGCACTAGAACATCTTTTACCATCCCTCGTGAGTTCACTTTTGGGCAGTTTACAAATGTGAAGGAATCATTGGAGGGTTCCACTTTCAGGTTCAGCTCCTCTGCCATAGTTATTGGCATAATGCTCACTGATGATCTAGTATCACAGAGGGCACTGGGGTATTTGTTGCCCTTGATAAAGCATGAAATCACAAACTTCCTAGGATCACTCTTCTTCTTCAGACAGGTTCTCATTTTCATCTTTTCTCTGAGATGATTGAACATGACTTCTATATCGTCGTCTGTCACCCTTGTTTTCGTGAAAAACATCCAGAACCTGTGAGTATAATAAGCTTCATCAAAAGGAATATCTGAAGGAATTTTGAGAATTCTTTTGGTAAAGATGTCCATCTCTTTTTCATTTGCTTCTCTGCGTAGATGTTTGGGATATTTTGCTTCCTTTTGGAGTGTCCCTCATCTTCCTAATCAAGATCCATACTTTCAGATGTGTCAGTATACTTTTCTGAAACTGTTCTGTTTGGACGCACAATCAAATTTGCAGCGATGCTTGGTAGTCGAACCGGCTTCCTCATCTGTTGATCGACGCTCAGGTTGCATTGTCGATCGATCCCTCTGTTACTATGTCGATCGACTGTCTCATGTAGTTGTCGATCAACGTTACTCAATTCACACGAAGCTACTGATTCTGAAGGATTTGCTATCGATCAATGATATTTGGTTGGTGTCGATCGATACCAATGCGAACTGCCAAATGTCATCGAACTTTCCACACAAAAATCTCCTTCTTGGAGCTTTTCCCTCTTAACTTCCTGCCAAAAATCATCATCAATCAATGCATTGACGCGGTGCTTCTGTCCAACCTTAGTTTTCTCCTTGATCAGGCTCTCATGTCTCCTAATGTTTTCACTTGTTTGTAGCACTTGATTCTCCAGCTTCTTCACATGGGTGTTAAGGTTCTTAAACTTGGTGTTGGGGTTGAGGTACCGCCGATCTATCTTTCCATTGAAATCCACAGTCATCTTCTGCTGTCCCTTTAAAACTCTGTCAACCATTGCTTCAATCTTGCTTTCATGAGTCTCTAGAGGAGGATTCTGGTAGTAAGAAGATCCATAAGTTATGTTGTTGTTGAAAGGCTTTTGTTGTGAACTCTGATTAAAGCTACTCCTTTGACCATTCCCATAAGAGTTCATGTTGAAACTTGGATTCCCTTGTCTCTGGAAACCATTCTCATCAATGTAGTTCGCATGCTCCTCTTCAATCTCATCATCTCCAGATTCTATTGCTTCCACCTCTGCAAAAGTGACATGCTTCCTAAAGAATTTCTTAACACTATCCTATTTTGCCTTGACCTCTTCAATCTGATCCTTACTCATAGTTGTAGTTGATCTCTTTCTTTCAAAGTCTGTGTTCTTGGTGCTGCTGGTGGATGCCAGATTCTCAATCAACCTTGTAGCTTCTTCAAGATTCCTAGTGCTGAAATTTCCCTCACTAGATATGTCCAAAGCCATCTGGTACTGTAGTCCAATACCTCTAAAGAAAGTGCTGAGAAATTACAATTCGTTGAACCCATAATGTGGGCAGTCTCTTTGGTATGATTTGAATCTCATCCAAGAGTTTCTGAAAGACTTTGAGGGTTTCTGTGAAAAAGTAGCAATCTTTTTCCTCAGATATTATACTCTTGCATCATCAAAGAAGTTGCGCAAGAAAGCATTATTGATGTCATTCCAGGATGCCATGGATCCTGATGGTAACTGCTTAAGCTAATATGAAGCTTCTCCAGCAAGTGAGTACTTTAAGAGCTTACAAGATAGATAGTCTTCAAGGACTCCATTGGATTTGATAGCTGTCACTAGATCCTCAAATCGCTCCAGATGATCCATAGGGTGCTCATGTCGTAACCCATGGTAAGGTGTATGCGCTACAAGTCCGAAGAAGGCGGGTTTGATTTCAAAATCATTCCTCTGATAAGCTGAAGGGCGAATGGCGGATCTGTTGGCGTAGAACTTGTCTGGACGGTTGTAGTCAGTCAGTGTTCTCTGAGCAGCTTGGGCATTAGCTTCAGATTGAGCTGCGGCAGCGTCTGCTTCTACTTCTGCATCACGGATTACAGCCCCATGATCTTCTATCTTTTGACCTGCTGCATTACGCAGATGACCGTCTTGGTCATGCAGGTTCCCATCCTCATCTCGAGTCAATATCAACGTCGCAACCATCTGAACTCGTCGGCTTTTGTCGATCGATGCGGGTACTTTGCTGTCAATTGTCAGTATGTGATCAGTGTCGGTCGATGCTCGAGTTCTGATGTCGGTCGATGCTGACCATAAAGATGTGTCGATCGACGCATAGTTGGTGCTGTTGATCGATGCTTGTCGTCTTTTTTTTTGCGGATTGTACGTTCGATTTTATCGGGGTCAGAGAAGAGTAGTTCTTGTCCTTTATTGCTTCTGGTGTGTCTTTGTATGCACCTGAAAAAAAAGAAAAATAAATTAGTAACTTGAATGTAGTAACAAACCTAGACTAAATCCTAGAAATTAAATCTAATGGCGATCAATGCTCCCAGGAAACTGCGCCAAATTTGACGTGCGTGTTTTAGTTGTTATAGCAGGGTATAAATATCCTAAATAAATCACTATCAAATTAACCCTAGTCTTTAACACACAAATAGTACTCTTGCCAAAAAGAGATCAGGTGTAGTACTTTGGGATCGAATCCATAGAGAGCAATGACACACAATAGATTTCTTATTTCCAAAGATTAATCTAGGTGAATATATATATATATATATATATATATATATATTGGTTGGAAAACAATTAGTTAAGGAAATATTTCTTTTCAAGAAGTAGAGATGCAATATGGAAATATGCTAATAATGCAAATATGGAAATATTCTAATAAACTAACTTGATGCAAATGTTAATATGCTAGATCTAGGGTTTCAAGCTTAATGGATTATATTGGATAGGAAGCGCGGATATGTAAATATACTAGGACTCCAATATTAACTATATTATGACCTTTTTAACTCCAACTCTCGTATGCGAGCAAAAAGAAAGAACATCGATCGACGGCGAAGGCCTGATGTCGATCGACAGTGAAATCAGAAGGAAGTGTGAATGAGATTTGATAAGTCCACCAGACTTGTTAGGCTAGCTCTCGCATGCACCTAACAGCCTAATTCAATGTAGTGTGTTCTGGCACAGAACACTACAAGAAATATGTACATTGTTAGCGCGAAAATATGCTATGACAGATATTTGATAGCGAATTCATAAATGATGTGTATGCGTCAGCCATCGTAGGTACCCTCTTTATGATAGCTTTTTTTAAATGCTACGAAATGTGCAGACATGATAGCAATACTCGAATGCTCTTATTAACTTAACTATAGCACTACTTTTTTGCTACAAATTAATTACAATTCATATATTTGTCCTAATATGTCTTTCTACGATAAAATAAATTTAATTATAATTACAAATAAAAGAATTGAAAATTAAATTAAAAATTGTTTTATTATTGAAAATAAAATAAATTTTATTTATAATTAAAATTGGTTTACAAATTTCCTTATTTTGGTTTATACTAAACCAAATCTTTTTTAAAAAAAAAGACTCTAGCCCCTCGATGTTTTGTCTTCTCCAACCTTTGGCTCTGTCTTCTCTCTGACCTCCTCTTTGCATCCGGATCTGTTCTCTCTGCCTCAACCTTGAGCAAATAACAATCCAAAGTAGCAGACTTTAACAGCTACAAATCCCACTCCAATCCAACAATGTTAAGAGATGAAGAGAAGTAAAAAGAAGTGAGAGGAGGGGGAAGAGATACCTTGGTATGTGGTAGTTCGACGATGGAACAGAAGAGACACCTCCAATCACCTCGTCTCGTCAAGCCTCTTGTGCATCCCCCAAATTCGTTTACCAAAAAACAAATCAAAATCAGATTCAAATGAGAGAAAGAGAGAAGGAAAGAGCTCTACAAGAATGGAAAAGAAGAAGATAATCAGATCCGTGGAGAGAGAGAGAGAGAGAGAGATGGCGGATGGTGGTGGTGATGGCGGTGGTGACGGATCTGAATAGCAATGGTGGTGGTAACGGAGGGGTGAGAAAGATGGTGATGGTGGTGGTGGTGGTGGTGACGAGTGAATGATCGGTGGTGGTGGTGACGAGCGGGTGGAGAGATGGCGATGGTGGTTGTGGTGGTGGTGGTGAGGAGTTCAAACGTGAGGGATCGGAGGAGAAGGAGGCGTCACGGAGATATTAACTCCATATACTCCATACCCCTATAAAATGCTCATTTGTCTCTTTATTATTATAGAATTTTTTTTTATTGAAAAAAGTGGTTAAAGACATGTTGCCCCTTCTAAATACTACATATTTACAAGACCCAACCTAAAAAATTCGACCCACCCAAACTTATCCAGATCCAATCCGGGTCCTAACCAAAACGGTGTGTTTTGACTCCCCCTCTCATTTTCTCGTGTCGAGTCTCCCTCTCTTTCATCTTTTTCTTTCTCTCGTCTGCAACAGTCCCAGAAAGGGCGACAAAACCCTAAATCGAAATCAACTTCCTTTCTTCTTCTTCCCGTGTGATAATCTAGCGTCCATCTCTCGAATCGATATCCTTTATCTTGGTAAGTAATTTACTCTCATTGATTTCATTTGATTTTGCAATTAGGTTTGACAAAAATTGGGGAAATTTGAAAATTGGGGAAAAGAGACTTTAGTAAGCGATTTGTTCTATGAAATTGGGGGAAAACATGGTGAAATCTTAGACTTTGTGCATGTTATGATAGAAAGGTATTTTAGAGAGTTTAGACTTCTATCTTGGACGAAACAGTTGGGAATTTTGTAGGGTTTTTGACTGAATAAGTTGAATATAATGGGTAAGATTCCTTGTTAAAAACCAAAACTATAAATTAGGGAGAAAATGTATATGAATCGGGTATATATTCAATTGGACACTATGTTTGGTTTTTAGGTTATGGTGTAGTGATTGATTATCTAATATCACCATGATTTAGAGTTACTATTGTTGTGATTGAATGGATATGTGAAAGCAAATTGGTGATTGAAGAACATGTGTGGAAAGTTAAGATTTATGTGAAGAAACAGTATTGAATTTGAAAATGAATCGTGTTGTGGATAAAACTTTATTGATGTTATGTTGTTGTTGTTTTGAGGTTTGAGTTTAGAGTGATTGAGTGTTGTAATGTCTTTAACAGGAAAGTTATGAAAAGAAATGAAAAGGGATCAAAGAAAAAGGGAGTCGCTAATGAAAGGCGTCGTCAATCTCTTAGAACCGAAAAATTGGTGTCAAATGTAAAAAAGACGGTTGATAAGAACAATAAAAAGAGTTAAAAAGGACGCCTTTGAGAGAGCCAGTGAGAGAACCGAGTGTAGAAACGCTCTCAGATTGAGATGGATCCGAAGGAGAGGTATATATATTGCATTTGAGGTTATTGTTATTAAGAAATGCTTACTAGTAAGTAGTAGTACTACTAGTATTACTAATACTACTAGAATTACTAATATGTATATATATATATTACTAGCATACTAGCATTACTAAGACTACTAGAATTACTAATACGATATATGTATTAGTTGTATACTAGAATTACTAAGAATACTAAAATTACTAGGAATACTAGCATTACTAAAACTGTTAGCATTACTAAGACTACTAGTATTACTAAGACTACTAGTATTACTAAGACTACTAGTATTACTAAGACTACTGGTGTTAATAAAACTACTAGCATTACTAACATGTATATATGTATTTTGATTGCAGGAAATGCAACCAACGCAACCCCTTGAGTTATATTTCAAAAGCAGTGAGTTCTTGAAGACTTGCAAGATTCAAACGAAGTGCTTTGTGACAAAGACAGTAGAACTCATCAAGGATAAGCCTGAGGCTCCATGGTTGACAAGCCATCCTCAATTTCGACATTTTTTCCACATGCCAGACAAACCAAATCTGAAGCTCCATGGGATGTGGATGTTACTCATGCGCACCATTTGCATTCCAGAAGATGATGTGGCATGGTTTGCGGTTAATGGTGTACCCATCCGCTATTCTATGAGGGAGCATGCCCTCATCTCAGGGTTAGACTGCAGTGATTATCCACCGAACTATAAGTAGGTGGGGAGTTATAAGTTTGTGGATTATTACTTCCCGGACAGAAAGAAGATCACCATCACTGATGTGCAGCAGAAGATGTTGTCTATGTCGCCGTGTCCAGATAGATTGAAGATGATTGTCTTGTTTTTCCTTGGTCTGGTTATCAGAGGAAAGCCGAAGGATTCTGGATCTTTAGACCTCTTCATATTAAGGATGGTGGATGATTTGGAAGCTTGCAGATCATTTCCTTGGGGTCGGCTAACATTTGAGGATGCCATTAAGAGGATTAAACACATGATGAACCATTTAAAGGGTGAAGTGAATGACACATGCGACTTTCCTGGTTTCATAATCCCTTTAGAGGTAAAGCATAAGTTTAGTAAATTTTTAATTGTTATATAGTTGAAATATGACACTGTGACACTGTATGTACTAGGTTCTGGCGTTTGAGTCTATTCCGGATCTGGAGAAAGCGTTTAGAATCTATTCTGAAGATTCTAGTGAAGATTGTCCAATGATGTGTAAGAGCAGGTTTAAAAAGTGCAGTCTGAAGGGTTATCCTTTGGAAGACATAAATGTTGCACTTGGAGAAACTAAAGTACATGTAGTTAGTTAGTAGAAGCTATTAGAACAAAAAAAAATTAATTGATCTAACTTATTGTTTTATTTTCAGGTTATTAACAGTGTCTTGGTTCCAAGCATTGGTGAGGAAATAATGATGGCCCGTATCATTGATGAGGAGTGAGAGTATGACCGTCATGGCAGCCCAAGTGAAACTTGGAACTACTGATTAATTTTGAAGCAGAAGGCTATTTAGTGGAAAGAGCTATATGAGTTAGATCAAGCTGCGTGAGTGTTTCCATAAAAGAAAGACAAAGAAAAGGTGACGTTTGCAGAAGGATCATCCTCTAATGCTGGTTTAGATTCGAGCTTGTGAGGTTTGGAAGAGGGGATTTTGGAGTTCATGGGAGAAGGATTTGTTGAGCTTAACTTATCGGTGGAGACAAAGCTGGAGTCTATTGACTCAAGGATAAGTGATATTGAAAAAACCACGACTTTTGAGACAAAGAGCTAGGAAAATAGAAGAAAGGCTAACTTCTATTGAGAGGAAGGTGGAGCAGAATCATGGTGAAGACATGGATTTTCGACAGTGAGATCATATGGGGATGGACTATGATCCATATGAAGCAAAGGACAAAGATAATGTTGAGCAAGAGGCTGAAAAAGAGAAGGAAAACAGTGGGAGTGTAAAACAGAAGGAAAATAGTGGGAATGAAAAAGAGAAGGAAAACAGTGGGAGTGAAAACGAGAAGGAAAGCAATGTGAGTGAAAAAGAGAAGGAAAACAGTGTAAATACTCAACAACATGGTGAAAAAGAGAAGGAAAACAGTGAGAGTGAGCAACAAGAGGGTGAAAAAGAGAAGGAAAACAGTGAGAGTGAGCCTGATGAGGGAGAAAACATGTTGAACCAAGTTAAGGAGAAAAGTAGAGCACAAGCTGAGGCAATGTGGAACGAAATTCTTGCTGAAGAATGTGAAGAAAAAAAGGCTGAAACTAGTGAGGAAGAAAAGGAGAAAAGTAAGGATGATCAGAAAAGTGAAGAAAATATGGTGAAATCTGAAACTGAAGAAGAAGTTGAAGAGGAAAAGGCTGAAAAAGATAATGAAGAAGTTGAAGAAGAAGAGAAAAAAAGATGAAGAAGAGGAAAAGAGTGAAGAAGGGGAAAAGATGAAGAAGAAGTTGAACAAGAAGTTGAGGCAGAGCTTAATGAGCCTCGGGTTGAGGCAGAGATTAATGAGCCTCGGGGTGAGCAGAAAGAGGGTAAAAACAATGAAACTCCAACACCACCATGTGGGGATCAGACTGAGGAAACTCCCACACCACCACGTGGTAGGACTAAGGTAATGGCTGCGAGAAGACTAGTCCTCACACCACCACGTGAAATGTTTAAGGGAATGGCTGCGAAAAAGACTAGAGGAAGAACCTGGAAAAGGTGAGGAAGAAGAGAAAGTTGTAGAAGCAGAGGAAAAATCCAGTAAGAAAGTTGTGGAAGAAGAGAACACCAGTGAGAAAGCTGAGAAACAGGCTGAGGAAGCTGTTGAGGAACAGCCTGGAAAAGCTGTTGAGGAATATACTGAGGAAGAAAAACAAAAGTGGATCATGGTCGTTTACAAGGAAGCAACGAGTCCTTAGATCAGGCATAGGTGCAAGGAGAAGACAATGATGTATGGAAAACCGAAAGGAAGGCCAAGGAAGAGAGTTGGTGATGCTGCACCAAAGAAGAAGAGTGTTGGTGCACCTAAGAAGAGAGACAAACCAAGAAAAAGTGTTGGTGATTCTGCACCTAAGAAGAGAGGCAGACCAAAGAAGAGTGATGGTACACCGCAAGCTGGAAGGTGAAATAAGAAATGTGAACCATCACAGTGGGTGCAGACTCTTTTCACGGAGGGGAAAACCGATGATCTTGACGGACCGACGAAGAAGCATAAAACAAAGACTTAGCCTTATGTATTTAGGATGTTATGTATTTAGGATGTTAAGTACTTTGGATGTTTAAAATTTGGTAGTTGGATGTTTAAAACTTGGTAGGAGAAATGCTCTTGAATGTTTAAAACTTGGTGTGTTGCAACAGGTTTGGAAAACTAAAGTTACAGGTGTTACTATGCCCAAAAATGAATTAGTTGGATAACTGGATTTACTGTGTTTATTACGTCCAGAAACACTAAAAAGATATATCAAAGTCTAGTAAACACATGTAAAACGTTAAAATATATATTATTAAAAAAAGAATTAAAAATATTTAAAAAAATTATTTCACATGTAAAACGTACAACCGTCATGAATATTCAATATTATATTTAACACTTAGTAATACCATAGTAATCTCAAGATAGTAGTAATACTACCTTACACATAGTAAAAACTTTGGTAACTTTTTAAGTTTATCTAGTAAAACCATCTCACAATGGAAGGTTTGGTAGTAGAACCAATGATTTTACACTATTCTTATTGTTAAAGAAGACATTTACATAAACAACTTACCAGAAATACGTATTTTGTTAAATTTTTTTACTATTATCTAACCAATCACACACTAACAATGAAAGTTAAGGAAGTTTGTTGGAAAACCGATAAGATATTCTTAAACTATTGAAAATAATCATCAAAAATAGTCTATTTTATATATTTATTATATACATAGCCTATGAATGGAAAATAATCATCGAAATTAGTCTAAATTAACCACATAAACAATTTATCTAGTAACATATATTGGTTTCGAATTGCACATAATAAAACCAGTAATACCTAGTAGTCCAAATTGCACATAATAATCCTAGTAATATCGAGTAGTCCAAATTGCACATAATAATACCCGTAAATCCTAGTAGTCCTAATTACACATAATAATACCAATTAAACCTAGTAGTCCAAATTGCACATAATAATCATAGTAAAACTTAGTCCAAACCGAGTAAATCCTAGGTAGTACCCGAACCACTTTCACATTCAAAATATGATGACATACCTCCTCCTCTGGCTCTGCATGTGCCTTTGGAACTTCCTTTAGATTCCTCTTTGCCTCTTTTTCCTCTTCCACGGGATTCTCCTACTGATGGAAATCTTGTTTGTTGTGGTTTTCCTTTCTTCTTTTTTAAATATGGAGGAAGTATTTTCTTTGCTCTAACATCTTCTGGTATAACCCAATCGGACATATGAGAAACATGATAAATTGTCATGTGATAAGCCAGAGCCATTGCTCCACTAAATAGTATTTTGAACAATACTCAGATATATGGAGTTCCCTTCCAGCTGCCTTAGTAATGAATGTGGCAGCAGCTACTCCATGCA
Source organism: Moricandia arvensis (assembly GCA_905132765.1). Classification (NCBI taxonomy): domain Eukaryota; kingdom Viridiplantae; phylum Streptophyta; class Magnoliopsida; order Brassicales; family Brassicaceae; genus Moricandia; species Moricandia arvensis. The sequence goes on along the minus strand of CAJHQP010002792.1, from coordinate 64,404 downwards.
CACAAGGGGTATTTGTCTTTATCAAATTTCTCACAACTGCAAGTTTTCATAGCCATATCAACGGTATAAACATTCCCGTCATAACCATGCACACTATACTCAAGATGGAAGTTGTTTAACTCTTCAACCGTGAGAAACCCTGCTTCAACACATCTTTTAGACATTTCAGTTTCCACAATAGGCACAAGCTTCACTGTTTATGGTATCTCAGCTGCCTTCTTCCTATATTTGTTAAACCATTCAGCCATTTTTGAAATGATTACATCAAACATCTGTAGTAAGGTATACTTTCTCACATCCTTAATGACACCATTAAAAGATTCTACTGAATTGGTGGTGTCAACATTGTACCTATCTCCTTCAAAGTAACATCTAGCCCATTTCTTCTCTTCAACACTTTTGTCAAGATACACCGCTGCACTAGGATACTTCCTGTGAAAAGCATGGTAAAGGTATTTGAACTCCGCCACTGTATAAGCGTGTGCGCATTCTCTAAATTTGAATGCACAAGTATCTTCGTTGTTATGGACGTAGCCTTTAACATTCTGAGACAAATGTCATATACAATACTCATGTCCGGCCTCAGGGAACACTAGACGTACTGAATTGATCAAGCTTTTGTTTCTATCTGAAAGAAACACCAATCCCGGGACATCGGATATCACTATTTTCAATTGTTCCATAAACCATATCCAGCTTTCATCATTCTCACCATCTGCTACACCAAAAGCTATTGGGTAGTGGTGATGATTGGGATCCTGAGCAGTCGCAACAAGGAGAACTCCACCATAAACATTCTTGAGGTGTGTTGCATCCACAATGAGGACTTTCCTCATCGTACAGAACCCTTCTATGTTAGCTCTTAGGGCAAAGAACATGTACTTAAATTTTTGGGCCTCATCCATTTCCACACGAGTTCTTGTGCCAATATTTGTTTGCTCCAGCATGTGCATATAATTGTATAATAACGTAAAACTCTCTTTTGGACTTCCTCGCACTTCATTAGCAGCTTCTCTTTTTCCTCTCCATGCCGAGGTGTATGATACTTTCACACCAACCTTGCGATGAACCAAATCAATCAGAACTTTGGGAACTGGTGTGTCAAATGTACCAGGATAATCTTGAGCCAAAAATGATGCAACGATTTGTGGTGTGCCTTTCCTTCTTGTAGTAACAACAGAACATGTATGCTCCTTGATGTAACTTCTAACCGTACAAAGATCTTAATTCTGTAACTTTGCAACTCGCACAAACCACTTGTAACCTTCTTTGGATCCTCGACATTTAATCACAAATCTCTTAGTATCCGACTTAATTATATCAAACTCAAAACAGTTCTGATGTGAAGCCATCTGAATATGAACTTTTGCTGCCTCCTTGGTGGTAAATTCTTGACCTAAAACCAAATCCATACCATCATCCCGTGGTTGATAGTCAATAGGTGGTGCTACCTCTATATCTTCAAACACATGCTCATCTCTTTCGGTGACATTCTCATGCCTCTCAATGTCTTCGTGAAAAGTGAGCACACCACCAATAACTTCATTCTCATTCTCAGTACCATCTTCATCACCAGCCTCTCTAGCAGGCAATGTTCTTGTAACAACAGAACATGTATGCTGGTTGATGTAATGTCTAACCGTCCAAATATCTGAATTCTTTAACATTGCAACTCGGACAAACCACTTGCAGCCATCTTTGGCTCCTCGGCATTTAACCACATATCTCTTGGTATCCGACTTCACTATATCAAATTCAAAACATTTCTGATATGAAGCCGTCTGGATAAGAACTTTTTCTGCGTCCTTGGTTATAAATTCTTGACCTATAACCAAATTGGACCATCATCTTGTGGCTGACTGACACCATCATGCATCTCAATGTCTTCGTTAAAAGTGAGCACACCATTAGTACCATCTTCATCACCAGCCTCTATAGTCTCTCTATCGGATAGACCAACATGGACATCCGTTTCATCATTCTCAGTACCATCTTCATCACCAGCGTCTATAGCCTCTCTATCATATATACCGACATAGACATCATCATTTTCATCATCTTCTTCTGAAATTTGCACTTCTTCTTTGATGAACTCCTCATGTAGAACACTTCTACACTTCTCATGATTTACTTGCAGTAGATAACCCAAAACGTCTTCATCATTCCAGATGTATGATGGCTTGTACGAATACAATACCATTGGAAAGTAACTAATCTTCACTTCCACCTTAGATTCATCTACCTTTATCTTTCTGCAAATACATTCAACCAAACCAGAGTAAGTGATCTCCTCCACTGATTTCTTCAACACAATCGTGTGAATTTCATCTTCTCCTTCACCATCTCCAAAGATCCATTTTATTTCAGCCCCATCCTTCATATAATATCCCCCATAATCAAAAAAATGATTGTGCAATGTGGATTTTGCATTTTCTTGAAAAATAGTATATCATTAGAATTATCAATATTCAGATGCTTAGAATTAATTCTCACATAATACCATTACATAGTAACAGCAACGGGAATTGTAAATATAGTAATACGAGTCTAAATTGTAAATATAGTAATACTAGTAATACCAGTTGGAATTATAAATATAGTAATTTTAGTAGTACCAGTAATTCTAGTTTTCGGCTTTGCTTAGTAAAACCAGTTTTCTTAGTAATACCTATAATTTATCATTGCACTAATTAATTCGCTTTTATGACGATATTGTTAGGATTTTACATTACCCATGATGTATAATTCATCTTAAATGAAATTACACACAGAAAATCATCAAAACGGCTCAACGAACATAAAATATACCCCAAAACTATAAACATAGTTTTCAAAATCGTTTTCAATCTCTCATTCATTGGATCTTTTTTTTACACTAGCTGAGATATACACTTGTTTTAATAATATTTCAGCAAAAAAATCATCAAAACAGACATAAAACATACCCGAAATACATAAACACAGTTTTAAAATTTGTTTTTAATCTCTCAAATTATCATGAAGTAGTACATTTATTCCATTACCCATGATATACACGACATTTAAGAGTGATTTCACAAAACAAATATTGAAATGACTAATAACTACCTGATTTCGAAGCTTAAAATTCGGTCATGGAGGTTGAAGAAGAAAATTTTGTACGAGGAAGAAGAGGAGAGAAGAAGAGATGTGGGCCAACTTGATTTTTGATTGGTTAAGGTTGTCTTGTGGCCATCTTGGTTGTTGAATTATGGTTGGATTATTTAATTGAAGAATTAAATGAAAGGCTACTTTGGGGAGTGCAAGAATAAAAGGGTAATGAGAATAGAGAGGAGGTAGTGAGAATAAGTTTAGGGGGGGGTATTTGGAGTTAATCTCTAGGCGTCACAGAGAGAGATATTTGTGTGTTAGATTTTTTTTCCGGCTTTCTGTGTTATCCTTATAGTATAGAAACTGACCAATGAGAAAGAAGTTAGAGGATAACCAAACAATTGATTTGTAACCTTTTGATTAAAATAATTGATGGATTTTTAACCCTTGGATTAAAATAATTGATGGTTAGTGATTTATTTTTGATGGTTAATGTATATTTATACTGAACTGTATTTTTTGATAAAATATTAAACTTGTATGTTTGATACAAAGTTCAAAAGTTTAAAATTTAGATTTTATAGTTATAAAGGCACCCGCAGTGAGGGTTTCTCTACCACATTCTAGTCAATATAAAAAGGAAATAAATGGAATAGTGCAGAGAGAGATGGTGAAATGGGAAGAATCGTACCCTCCTTGAGGTACTTCAACATTAATGATGAGAATCTTTTGTTTACATGTCACCTTCTTATTGTTAATTTTGTGTTTTGTTTTAATTTTATTTAGATAATGACATGTTAATACTGATAATAATAATTAATTTGGCTAAAGATTTTTAAGAGTACCTCGCCACTAATGGTGCTCAAAAGAAAATTCCGATTAAAATAAAATTTAGATTTGTGGTTTAAGATTTGAGTGTTGGAATAAGAGTACCTCGCCACTTATGGTATGATTTAAGATTTTGGATTAAAGAATGAAAATATTATATTTGAATATTAGGTTTAAGATTTGTAGTTAAATTTTTAAAAAATTAGTTTTGAAGCTTATATTTAGAGTATTGTATGTATAGTAAAGTTAAGTGTATATGGAATATAAAGTTTTGAGTAAGGGGATTTTGGTTAAATATAAGATCTAAAAATAAAATTTTAAATTTTAAAATATAAGATTTGATGTTTAGATTTATGATTTTGGGCATAGGGTTTATGTTTATAGTTTAGGGTTTTGAGTATAGTATGTGGGGTTTAAATTATGATTTGAAATCAAATTATGAATTTAAATTTAAGATTTAAGTTTAATTATTAAAAAGAATTTCAAAGTTTATATTTAGGGCTTAGGATTTAAAAGCATTTTAGGGTTTTAAGAATATACAAGAAAACGTGGAAAACCATGGCATTTCATGACTATTTTATAAAAAGCTACAAAAAATTTTCGTAGCTAAATCGCAGCAAGAAGATATCTTTTAATAAATTTTCTTTTTTTGTTCTTCAACTTTGATAATTTTGTTTGTAAATATTTTTTCTTAATTATATCTTATTTCAAAATTTATATTTTGTACTTTATATTTTAAGCTTAAAGTTTTATTTTGAACATAATAAATTGGTATTTATTTTAAGAATTGATATTTAAGTTTGGAAATATTAGATTAATATAAAGATTATCATTTTGGTCATCATTTTAAAAATTTGTATGTTTACACCTAATGTATAGTTTATGTTTGAAGTTATGATTTAGGATTTAGAGGTTAGTTAAAGATTAAGGATATATGTTTAGGAAATTATAATTTAAGAATAAAAAGATTAAATTAGAAATTTAATTTTGAGATTTAAAGTTATATTATGAAAAGATTAGAGTTTTAAGGGTTGTGTTTAGAGTTTAGGGTTTAAAACCATGTTTAAAGTTTAGGGGTTCAAATAATTTTTCTTAGCATTATAAAAATGCTATTATAAGTTTTCATAGTTTTACTAGGCTGCTTAAATAATATCTTTGGCGCTTAAATCTAAATTCCCGCTAAGTATTGGTGAAACCGGTGATTTTATTTTTCTGCTCACTTAATTTTCAAAATAGCATTAGTTAAGTGCTATTTTAGGTTTTTCTCTATCATAGCGTTTATCTAATGCTATTATATAATACAGAAATTTCTAAATCATCTACGATAGTAGTTCAGTAAAATGTGCTATAACAATGTGCTATCAATTTAGACTTTTTTGTAGTGGAACCTACTCTCATAGTAGTCCATGTCCTAATTTCAAGATCCTATTTAGCTAATCTATAATGCAAACATTAAGCACAACTCAATTGATGAATATTAACTTAACTAGAAATCCTACTTTTGGCAAATCCATGATTGCTATCATTCAACCCTAAATCTAGTTGATGACTAATCAGACATAATCAAAGAAAGAACAATAATCTGGATAGAATGCATTGATAAAATCCTTGCCTAAGCTTGTATTTGCACTTGCACACTCTCTTCATGCTCTGAGTACATGAGCATAAATATGAAAACCCAAAAATCTAGGTCAAAACTCGTCCAGGGCATCTTGTCTTTTGTCTTCTGAACTTGGGATTTTCAGTCGGCTGTCTGCTAGTTGGGAGTCGATCGATGGCAAGTGTGCAGCATCGATCGACGTTGGTCTTTCATCATCAGTCGATTCCAAGGATGTGTCATCGTTCGGCGACAATCTTGTACTTCGACTCCTCAAATAGTTAGCTACGAATTCTTCTCCTTTAAATACTCCAAAAGCTCCAAGTATCTCCATTTATCTCCAAAACATCCCTGGACCTGTAAATACTCTAAAACATATCCTAAACACACATAATAGAGCGTAAAACATGACCTATAACAGAAGGGCAAACCTTTCAAGGGATCTGGCAAGAAGATGGACTGTGGGGAGCCTTCTTACACCCATCTTTTTACCTCTGGGGATTAGCCTTTAGGGAGCCTCTGTGGAGAAAGATATTGAGTACATGGATGAGGCTCACTTTACAAGGGAAGGTTGACTGAAGGAATGACACTACTGGTCCTTTGTGGATGATGCATGGCCTCATATGATAGAGCTTCTAGAGCGCGATATGACAGACTTCGCCGACACCCCAACATGCCTTAAGTTCAGACCGGATGAGCTTCTCTTGCGCAATGCACCTGTCCGTATACACCGCAAAGGAGGACTCAGAGCAGAGCACGCACCGGCAGAGGACGAGCCAGCACCACCACCACACCGTCTTACAGCATTCCCACAGATTCCTGAGATCCTCATCCACGATCAAGAGACTTCCAAAATGTCGTGGTGGGTGCACTTCACGTAATATGGGGTAGGATGGAGGCGATGTCCATATGCCAGTTCTTCAGCTGTCCGCGCACCAGAACGAGGTCGCCACCAGAAGCTCCAGATCCACCACGCCAGTCAGACATGGACACTACGGACGACGAGTAGCCTTACATTTTGCTCTCCTCCCTTTTATTTTATTTTCAGACTTATGCATGAACTAATTTTTATTTCCTTTGCTTTGTTGGATTTAGAAATTTTGGTTATTATTATCATTGTTTCCTATTTTACATGATTTTTTGAGTGTCTAGCAGTGCTAACACAAAGAGAGATGATCAGACTATGGAGATTTTAGACACTTTTTACAGTTACTTCTTGACGGGTTTATGCTGTCCGTCGAGCATCGATCGATATTCCTTAGGTACCGTCGATCGATGGCGACTATGACAGAGAGGTACGAGTTCTCTAATCCTAACAACTAACTTATTTCCATTCCAATTTATTTAATCCCCCCAATCTCAGAATATTTTCACATTGGGACAGTGTTATTCAAGTCTGGGGGAGGTAGTTACTGATACCATATTTTTTTTGATGTTTTATTTCTTACTAACAATTTTTAAAACTGTTTTATGGAGTCAAAATTAGAAGTTACATATAGACAATAATTTTTTTCTGGAACAATTTCTTGCACCATCTTCTAGCACCATTATGAGATTGAATGGAAAAAGCTAAGTAGATTAATTATCATGTAATACCCACACTTGCTAAGAACTTTTGAAGGAACCAAAACTAACCTTCAACCAAAACTAACCTTCAACCAAAACTAACCTTCAACCTATGTAACTATCATTTTCCATTGAGCTTGAGACTAAAAATATTCAGTGAAGAAATAAGAGAGGAAAAGGATTAGAAAGGTTACTTGTGGTTCAGACACGTGCTTGGGTAAGAATCCACGTGTCCTATGATCGGTATCCCAGGATAAAGTCTACACCCTATATTATGTATTTAAATGAGGATAGTAGAGGGTATTTCAGATAGCTTCTGGTAATTTGTGGTAGGGGAGATTGATTAGCTAGGCAAATTACATGGAAATGCTCTAGATGTGGTTGCAACAGAAACTTAGGTTAAACAGTGCTTTAAGGAGCTAGTAAGTCTGTGTGTTTTCAAACCTTTCACTGATTCATTCTATGTTTTGCTTGAGGGAAAGCAAATGATAAGTCTGAGGGAGTTGATATGTCATGGTTTTAACCTAAGTTCACCCATGAAATGTATATGGTTTTAGAATCTTTTATATGCAATTGGTATTATTTTAGAGTTTTTACAGGTTCATGTACTCATTGGAAGCAATTGGAGCTTTTAGATCATTCTGGAGCATTGAAGAATGCTCATCCAAAAACTCAAAGTCAGAATACCAATACGCAGAGACCATCGATCGAAGTCTCACCCTGAGTGTCGATCGACGGTCAACACTTTCAGAAGTTAATAGAAGATTTGAAGAAATCACAATTTTAACCAGAAGTTCCATTATTTGCAAGACAAGTCCATGGCCGCATTGTAGACTATTTATTAGGTTGATTTGGTGTTTTAGAGGAGAGACTTTCTTTTACCACCATTTTTGACACTTGCAATTTTGACGGCTACCATTGGAGAGAGAGATTTATTCATACATAGACTAAGATCTTGAACTTTCTCGTTTCTTATTGTTATTTCTATGCAATTCGTTCAGCTATTTATCATCTTTATCACAATCATGTTGAAGTTATGAACTTGTTAGGGTTATTCTAATTAGTTCTTTGTTTAAGTAGATCTTAATGCTAAGTTGAATCGGATCACCTCAACCTTAGATTATAGGATGTTGTAGCGCAAGCTTGAGCTTGGCTATACCCTCAAACATATCTTAACAATCTAAAACTCTAATAACAAACGAGAGTTGAATTAGAAGTTTAGAGAACATATCAAACATAAGAATCGTATTTGTTTAGAAGTAGCATCAATCGACCCCACATAGTGGCCATCGATCGACACTCTGTTACGAATCACGAGAGCGACTTACCTAAACCCTAGAGTTTAAGTTTAGAACATTGCTTCACTAAAACCCTTAACATTCATTTAGTCCGCATTACTTAGTCTACCTAAGAGTCCTCTTAAGTCTAATCCCTCCCATTAATCTTTACAAACAAACCAATCTTTAATTCACTATTCATCAATTAATACTTTTATCTAGCTTTATTTTGAAATAATAAATCTATTGAGTAATCTTAGAGTCTATGTGGATTCAATCCTTAAGTACTACAATGAACCTCTTATTTGAGAGAGTAAAAAGTAGCTCATAGGTTTAATTTGAGAGTGAAAAATAAAGGCTACATCAGCTTCTCCCATCAGATGGTCAGTAGTCTAATCCCATTTCCCTTTGCAAGCTGCGGTCAGCTCCTCTATACCTAGAGAACGACGATTGATGTTTGTATAGCGCCGAACGATGGTATCTCCAAAGCGGAGGTACTCCTGATTAATCGAAGGCATCGATCGACGCAATGGAGGGGGGTGCCGTTCAACGTTGATGAGTATGGACGTCAGGCGGAGATCTTTCTACTAGAAGACCATCTTCTTGCAGCCTATCATGCCTTAAATCTTGCCAAAAATCATCTTCAAGGATGGCATTGACCTGATGCTTATGTCCAACTTCACCTTTTCCTTTGTTCAAGGCTTTTGGTCTTCTTACAGCATCATTTGTCTAGACAACTTGAGTCTCCAGCTTCCTCACATGGGTGTTTAGAGTCTCAAATTTGCTGTTCAGGTTGGTGTACACAGTGTCCAGCTTCCATTAAAGTCTACAGTTATCTTTTGCCGTCCCTTAAAGACCTGATCAATCATAGATTCAAGCTTTCTCTCTAGGGTAGCTGAGGCGGGAGCCTGGTAAGAAGAAGCTCCATAGTTCTTGTTGTTGTTGTTCTCGTTGTTGCTGTTAAAATGATTTTCATACTTTGACTTCAGTGTGTTGCTGAAGTTACTCCTTTGGCTAGTGCCATTAAAGTTTATACTGTTCTGCTGGTTCACGACGCGTTGACACTGCAAACATAGCCGCTGACAATATTCACATCTTCTTCCTTGTCATCTTCAGCAGCAACTTGATCAGCTTCTACACCCTCCAAAAAATTGACCTGATTCTTCAGGAGACTATGAACCGAATTTAGTTTTGCTTTTAACTCAGCCATTTCCCCATTATCCAAACTAGCACTCCTTCTAACGGAATGATAGGAGGAAGGAGAAAACTCGTTGTAGTGCATTCTCCTACTTTAGTTTGTTGATAAACCAGGAAATCATGCCTTTAAATTACTGCCATAGGAATATGGGCCAATATATTTATATAATATCTTGATATCAGCAGGGTATATGGGTCGTAAAGCTTGAAGTGACTTTTGGTAATGCTGACCGCATAGTCTTCCTGCTTCGGTTGATGAGTCCAACTTCCAAAGGTGTCTTCTGGGCTCTGAACCGTGTCACCATTGAAGGTGTTTGGATTTATAGTTGCATCCTCCAATAGGGATTGTCTATGTACCCTCCAGTGGGGGATCAAGCCATTCATAGTTCATATATTTGGAGGTGCGTAGCCTAGATGTGTATGTAGCCTAAGTGGGCGCATAGCCTTGTTGATAGGATTCACCTAGTCTATAGGGGGCATGGCCAGACCAGATGGTAGACTAGTCGATATGCTTCAATGAGCATGGTGTGTAGGTATGATTCAGTGAGCATTGAATATTGGTATACTTCGGTGAGCATGGAGCGTTCCTGCTGATGGGCAGGAGATCATGGCCTGAGACAGTATGTAGAGTTGTAGATTTTCTTCAGTGAGCATATATCTTGGTCTGGTTGACAACAATCATGGAGATCGGCATGTCATAGGCACGTCGATGAAGATGGTCTTCTAGGTCTGCTTTGGCGGCTGTGGAATTAATGTCTTTCATAGATGGACGTGTTGATCTCTTTTCTTTAGGATTAGGAACCTTATATTTTTAGTAGAAGTCAAGCCCCTCTCTTAGAATTTGGAAATATTCATTATATCCTTACATAATAGAATTTTTCCAATTTATGAATACTATTCTTTAGAATATTCTTAAGAATGGCCATATATATCAGAATACTTCCTTTTTCTCTATGATTTATGAATATTCGTTCTTGTAAGCTGGTTACCTTAGGTAGAGGAAGATTTCCATTTATCCTTAGGCAGGAGAAACCACTTGACCTGGAAGCCAGAATCCAAAGGCTAGAAGCAGGAAGACGAAACCAATAGATTGGCGTACTGCTCTCACCTTGAGGTTATTGCTCCTGGATTAATTTTCCTCAAAAATTTGCCCCTAATTTCTGGTTTAATATTTGAAGGTGGGAAACAACATGATTTTCTTCTGAGAACTTCCTAAGCTGCATTGTGGTATCTGGTTCCTTGATGAACTGGGAGTAGGACGCCGGCTTATCTACTAAGCATGATGTTGATGCATGAGTCGTTCCACTGACTTATTGATAGTGCTTCCATGTACGTGCATATGGTCTGATAGAATTCATAGCTTGATTGAAGATATGTGGGTTTGAGAATGAGGAATAATCTTTGGTCCGATATAGACGCATGGTTTGGATCAAGTAGTATACTCATCCGTACGCCTCGTGGGCATGATGTCGTGACACTGGAAAATGTACTTAGGCTCACAAATTTGCTTCAATGGGCATGTGTTTGGTCTGAGTGATGAGGATCATGTGGACATGCCTGTATTCTCGATTCTGATGGCGTAAATATGGGTGTCCTAATCCTGGAGTTGGAGAGGAACTTTTCTAGCAGTAGAGATACATGGTCCAAAGGCTCGTGGTGCCTTCTTTTCCTAATGAAGGTGACTTGACCGCATGTGGATCCACTGCCGAGCGTTGCGGGATTAACCATAAGTGCATTATCGAGCAAACCATTTTGTATAGGCCAGTAGATGCTAGAATGCTGGACTACTTTTCCGTGTGGGATCAAAATGGGCTTGCGAGACTCTATTCTTCTACTTTTTGAAGATGAGACGTTGCCTTTGTGGTGAGGATTTTTCAAGGTCGACCGAACGTTTTATAGAGAAGCCAGGAACATGTACATAGAGGAAGATTCTTCTTCTCATACCCTAGTTGTTTGTGTTGATCATACTTCTGCACCTAATTGATTTTGCAGACTCTATCTCTCTCTCCTTTGATTTTCCATTTAATACACTCTATCTCGTTGTTGGCATTTGTATGTCGTAGCTACACTTGGCCTTACTCCAAACCATGGCCTCAGCTTGTATTTCTTCATCATTTTCTAGCTTAATGAATCGTGTGGAGGAGTGTATGGGTCGAGATCCATGATTGTTGAGAAGGATCATCTTGGCGAGGCTAATGATCAAGAGAAGGGTTTACTAAGACCCGGAGGCCAAAACTGAGGATCCTCATGCTTGAGCTTATTTTATCTCTTTTTATTAAGATTGTGATCTTTGTTGAGCTTGTAAAAGACGTAGTGGTCTTTCATTTAAGTCTTTCTGCCGGTTCCCCTTATTATGTTTAGCATATTTTCAGCTCCTTGAAATTTTGATGTTGTAGCTTCTTGCCTTGTCTCCGGATTGTACCTCGAATTTTGGCAAGGGGACCTTAAGCATATGTCGTTGTTGAGTCTTGCTCGAAGTCTCCTCAGATAATTTGCTAGATTATGGGACGTGTTGTCATGATACCTGGTTAGGCGTTTAAGTGCACACCAATTAACATATTATGCCAACAACACCACAATCTAATGGTATGTCATTGTAGCACTTTAGGATCGAATCCACGGAGAACTATAGACTTATTGACACCAAGAGTACGCCATGTTAATTTCGACCTTAGAAAGTCAAAGTTGATTGGAATCCGTTCTCATCACTATAGACACAAGGTTTACACTAATCAATGAAATAAGTACTTTCTTATAAAAATGTAAGGCACGTATTCTTGTTTTTTTGTGTGATTCTTTGAAATTTTAATTTTAGTTTATCAAAATTCATTATGTAGGTTGAATGGTATCTATTAGTTCGCCTTGGTTAACTGTTGGAAAATTGTTAAAAATACCATTTTCCTTGTACCACTTTTCAAAAATACCTTAATCAATTTTACCTTTGTTTTTTAAGAAGAAAAAACATACTTATAACTTTTGGTTTAATTAATTTAAGACTTAAGGTTTAGAGTTAAGGGGTGGTGTAGGGTGGGAGTAGGGTTTAAAAATGTAAAATCTAGAATTCTAATTAATTTAAAAAATTGCCTCTTAAAAAAGAGAAATTGTCAAAAATACCACTTTTCTTGTACCACTTTTCAAAAATATTTTAATCACTTTTACCCTTGTTTTTAAGAGAGAAAAACACACTTATAACTCTTGGGTTAATTAATCTAAGACTTATGGTTTAGAGTTAAGGGGTGGTGTAGGGTGGGGGTAGATTTTAGGAATTTAAAATTTAGGATTCTAATTAATTTTAAAAAAATTTGGCCCTTAAAAAGTAGTATTTTTGAAAATGTCTCTTTAATGAATGTAAAAATGAAAAGTGGTACAAGAAAAGTAGTATTTTTGAAAATTTCTCCTTAAAAAGTGATATTTTTGAAAATATCTCTTTAGTGGGTAAAAATGAAAAGTGTTACAACAAAAATGGTAAATTTGAAATTTCGCCTTAACTGTTATGTTACTTTTTCTAGAGAGCACCATTTTAGCTAGTTGAATAGGTTAAATTCAATCCATCTATAAAAATTATTTAAAATTCTGGATTAAAATTGTCCCTGTATGGTGTGGGAATCTACCTAATATCAATAGTATTTATGACTATTTACCAAAACTTTAAATTTTTTGTCACGACTATTTATCGCTTATCTATACAAAAAATATCTTAAACAAAAACTTAGTGATTTGTATGGCAGAACGAGTGGCAAGAGCCACATGATCGAAATCCTCATGACTTGTGTATTTTCAAAGTTACTGTCAATAAAGTCGTTCCTACAATTCTGTTTGTAGCAATTGACAAAGACATTCATGCCATTTTCTTTTTGTTGTTATACAAATGACATTTTGTTTATCACCATTACACAATACGAAGCTTTAAAGACAACAATTGCACAACAAGTGAGCTGCCACAGAATTCAACAAGCATAGAAAAGCTTCGATTACATATGGTGGCTGCAATGGAATTCCCAAGTCAGAAAGATGGAAAAAACTGAGTTTGAAGCCAAAGAGCCTGGTTTCAGTCGATTATCAATCTTGGTTTAAAGTTTCTTTCTGAAGAACAATACACCAATTGGACTTGTCGTAAAATCTATCAACTATCACTGCATTGCCTACTCCAGATGCCAACCTGTGAAAGTTGATTTGCTACATGTTACTGTTTTAAAAACAAGACTAATTATACATTTAAACCTGAACCAATTTTTTTCCCATACCTTTCAAGTTCGCCTTCACTGAAGACATGGTAGTATCTGTTGTACACAATAGTTCCTTTTCTATCGTCTTTCTTTGCAAGCCCACTTGCAAGCGCAGAAGCGGATGCACCACTAACTTCAGCACGGTGGTACGGTAAATGCCATGGAACAAAGTACTCATGCTGATTCATCTTCCGAGCCTCCAATAACACTTCAACAGAGCTCTTATCCTTTTGCTCGCCCAAGCAATCTTGGCTCTCAGCCTTTGGCTCTCTCGTGCTCTCCTCGGTCTCTGGAATGCTCTCAAGACCAAAGGATGGGCAGTTCTCAGCCTTTACACTCACGTCAGTCTCTGGAATGCTCTCAAGATCGAAGAAGGGGTTGTTCCTTACACGAGGGCTGTTCATTGGACTACCTGGTCCGACCCATTCCTCAACATACTTTGGAGACAATGGTGTCCATTTAGTGAGCAAGGACTTGTCTTCCTGCTCTGCAGCCCAAACCGTGATGAGAACGAATCCACCAGGCTTAACCACCCTAACCAGTTCCTCAATGGCACTCTTTCTTCTGTTCTCCGTGCTCAAGTGATGCAAAACCGCTATGGAGATGGCTGCATCGCCAAACTCGTCTCTGTAAGGAAGATTGACAGCGTCGGCAACGAGAACCTCTTGGCCTTTATCCGAACAGATTTTGATCAGCGGGTAACTTATGTCGCATCCTATAAAGAAACAGCTCGGGTTTAACCCCAGATACTTGCCATTCCCGCAACCAGCATCAAGAACCACAGATCCACAAGGCAATGACTCGAGAAATGCAGCTACTTTAGGCCACTTAGCAAACCTTGTAGAGCTGAAATGTGGAGCAATAGCGTCGTAAACTCGATGAACATACTTTTTCTCGATCTCGGGTGTTGATTTAAACGAAGATTTCTCGTCTTCTGACTTAGAATTAGCTTTCACTTTGATGTCTCTCATTTTACCGAGCTCTGGAAGATATTATACTACTTCTCAGAACATCAATTATCAAATTTAGGCCGCGGAGATTCAAGATCACAGTAACTAGCAGCGAATTTATCAACGCGAGCTTGAAATCGAATCTAATACCATCGTACTATTGAAATTAATATATCGAAAGTCATAAGGGGGGATAAGAGGAAGCTTACAGAATCAAGACGAAACGGCGAGGCGAGGCGAGATGATGAGTGGACTTGGTGATCTGAAACAGAAGGTAGATTTAGGGTTTTGGGAATATAATTTATTGAAATTTATTATCCAGTACCTAATCTTTAACCAGTTAACGAAATAAAACCCATTATTTATGATGGCTGAGATGTAGCGTAACTGGTTGCCGTGTAACTGTAAAATTTCATCATCAACTTTTGTTTGTAGGATTATCTAATGTAATCATACTATTAATTAACCAAAAACGTTGTAATTTAATTGGTTAGCTTATCTAACTAATATGGTTTTCACTATATTGAAATGTTCATTTATATATAACTAATCATTAATGCTAATCCCGAATCCGAGCCCACTATTTAATAAAAAGGCATGTAATGATTTGGCTCATGTAGAAAAAATCTAGGGTTTTCTCTTTTATCTTTTACAAAAATGAGGCATCGCTTAGATATTTCTCTATATAGAGAAAACACAGCGAAGCCCTGCCCAACTGAAGAACGAGTAATCATCAACGAAGGAGAAACTACTGGAGCCAGCGCGAGTTATCAGACCACCGTTAGCGATTGTGTAATCTTACCAGAGAGGAGATCTCGTCGTGTTTCGATCTCTTCTCATTGTTTTCTTGAATCTCATGCTCTTGTTCTTTTAGGACGAGCTACTGGTGAAGATAAGAAAACCCTAATCACTCTCTCTTTGTTCTTCTCTATCATTTTCTTCTTCTAGATCTCTGATCTAGGGTTTGGGTGGAATTACCAACCCTTGTTTTCGTATGGTTCGTGTGGAGCCGTAGAACTCAGATCTACTTTGTTCCACCTCTCGATCCGCAGATCTAGCTGAAGGTGAAGGCTTGTTATAATCTCTATCTCTTCTATCATTATCTCATCATCGTAGAAATGTCTACATTGATCATTCATCCCTACATGTAATTGTTTCCATATATCTATGTATATAATTATACATATGATATACACTTTGATGTTAGATGTGTGAAAGACATATATCTAACGCTAGATTGTTAAAATATGGTTGAATGATGTTTGAGGATTGTATGTGTTGATTGCACTGATTGGGGTTATGGCATATGCCGACTGTAACTTAGTTGATTCATTAATGGTATTTTGATAAATAACCACGTTTTGTAATAAAAATAAAAAATGATTTATTAAGATGAAACGTGTTTGAATTAACTTCGAGGTAATACACATAATAATGGATTATTGTCCGGTTTAACAGTAGTTGCAAGTAAGAACATAAACTTTACGTGATTGTCTAAAGGTACAAACCAAAGATGCTTACGTAACAAAACTTTGGCCACTGTCCCCTTACCTTATTCAAGAGTCTCACTAAACCAAATTTTCAGTCACACTTAAGTAAAAGAAAACAATATCACTCTTCTTTGGACTCAGACTCAACATTCTGGAGCCACTCAATGAAAGGAGTCACGTTCTTCATCACTTGGGAGCTTTTGATGTCTTTCTTGTACCATTCAAAAATGACATCTTCTTCCAAAGGGTCTTCATCATTAAGACCTTTGATAACAAAAGCAACTTCTTTGCCAGCCTCTTCATTCGCCTTCACGAAGTAAGATTCTATTGCTTTAAGCAAAACCATCTGCTGAGGAGCTCCAGCATCTTCTTGCATAATCATCATTGCCACAAGATATTTCTTCTTCTTGACCACTTCTTTAGCAATCCCTTTCCTTCACCACCAAAAAGAGCAGAGAATAGGGCGTCCATCTTATCCTGAGGAGTAGCTGAGTTTGAAGCTATGGCGGTTTTGAGTTGGGAAGGGGTTGAACCATTACTTTGAAGCTCTTTTATCTCACTCACAAGCTTTTCATGAGCATATTCAGGGACCTTGCTGTTGATGTTCTCATGCTGCTTTGGTGGTGGCACTGTTGGCGATTTCTTATCTACAACTGCTGGCTTTTTCTCTTCAATCGTAGTTAGCATCACCATATCTGCTGTTGCAGCGCTGAGCTGTTTTTTCATTCGTTTTTCAGCAGCCTCCCGTGAAGTATCTGTTTGCCATTGGAAATTGTCATCCTCCTCCTCACTGTCTGCTTGTTCATTTTCATTAGATTGGCTTGGTGGTGGAGAGTGTTCTTTTTTTCTTCATAACTTTCTCTTTTGAACTACCTGTATCTTTTTTCTTAATGGCAGCCCCTTTCTTAAGTTTCTTCATCTCCTCATCAGCCGCTTCACCTTCCTTCAGCCTTTCTTTCTCAGCTCTCCTCATCGACTTCTTGTCTTTAGAAGATTTCTTTTGCTCTGGAGGATGCTTCAGAATAAACGCTGTAAGTTTGTCCCTCATATCAACGTCCGAGATAAACCTGCAAGCTGCAGATTTCAACTGGAGCATCTGCATATTTGTGATGAGTATCTCGGTTTCAGGATTCCCACACCCATAGCACTAAACATACTTCTTGATAAAGTTCTCAAGGAGTCCCGCAAGTTTGGAAGTCTCGTGAGCTCCATTCACCAATGAGTTTCATGTCTTCTCATCGAACTTGGACTGTGCGCTAAGCTCACAACCAAAATACTTGGTAGTATAAGCAGCAGGTCTCCCCAAGGCCTCGGCAATCTCAACCACGTTAACAACATTAGTCTTGATGCCATTGCCTCTACCTTCAATTTTGGTCAGCATCCTAGGCATCTTGTACCTGTAGAAGGCATCGTCGCGGTTGGAAGCACCAATGTTTTGCAAAGCCATTTTGATTTGATGACTGGAAGCAAGCAGAGACAATAGAGCAGGGAAGGTCAGAAGAGGCAGTGAAACTGGAAAGGTTGCATAAACTAAAAACCCGAACTACTTGTGTTGTTGTAAGCCTCAAAAGATTTAAGAGGCAAACTTCTATGAGTGGACTTCTTACTAGATATGGGACAATACTCTCCTAAAAGAAGTATTGATGATTGAAACAGCGAACCCTGTTCAGACATAAAAGATTCTTCCCTTTCCACTTTTGACAAACTGTAAATCTCTAGCAGCTTCGACTGCCAACTTCCTGAAAAACATGATAAAGACAAAGTAAGACCTACCTACATAAAGGAATACAACTGTACAGAAACATTGTAAACAAACAAAAAAAAAGACAGGGATGTAAACTGGTTGTTCCATTCTCTTATTGCGGAAGAAGGCCATTAAAACAAAATTCCAATGCAACTAATCTCAAACACGCTTAGATTAAGATGGAGATCTAACTAGAAAAGTCTTGAGTCTTAAAAACAAAATAAGAAGAGCCAAAACAAAGAGAAGTATCGAAATTTACAATATGAAATTGATACATATAAAGTAATTTCTATTGATTCAGTCTGAATCTTCACAAATTCAACAAAGTCCCCAATTAAAAACAATCAATTTCTATTGACCATCGACCAATCAAATCTCATATGGCCAACATAAAATAATTATTAACAATCTAAACTCCAAATATTATCTTTTTACAATCCGAACAAACGAGAAGAAGACTTATGGATTGATAAGTAACCAATCCGAATAATGGAAGAATACCACCAAAGCATAAAATAATCGAAGTTACCTTGTAGATTTCCGAAGAAACAACTCCATAACGTACGACTGAAGATGATAGTAGTGGCTATTGATGGATGAGAGAAAGCAGCAAAGTTTGGGACTCTTTATGTCAATTTTTATATATATATATATATATATATATATGACAAAGAAAGGAGGCTGTGGAGTTGTGACGTGTTATTGTGGTTCTAATTTTAGGGCAAACTCATCCTCTCGTGTCCAATTTTTTTTATGTTTAACATCACCTAAAGTTAGGTATAATGGAGATGATTGGTTGAGATTTAGACTAGAGCTTAGATTAGTGTTCAATCTAGATGTCGGTTTTTTTTTTGGTTTTTTGATATTTTTGTTTATAAAATATAGCTACTATATTAAAATTATATATGTTTTGATTTGGTTCAGTTTATATATCGTCGATTTTCGGTTTATTCGGTTTTATAAAATAAAAATAAAAACCTAATAGTACCGTGATATTTTTAACTTACTAAATATTATCATACATTTGTCAACGAGAAAAGTAAAAAAAAACCTTTTGTTTAATTTGATAAAAAAATTAAATTAAAAATAGTAAATTACTAAAATCAATATTGTTAGTATGAAAATCATATTAATAAAATAATTTAGTTATATTATTAGTTATATTATATAATTTACATATAGTTATTACTATATTTTAATTAATCATTTTATTCGGTTTATTTGATTTATCGGCGTATATATAAAACCATATACCATGGTTTCTTAAAAGTAATATCCATTCGGTATATTTGGTATTATCAAATCAAAACCACTTTCTCTATTTTGGTTAGGTTTTACTGGAATTAAAATCCCTAACTGAAGTTGCAAAAATTTTACGCATATTTTTGTTAGTAAGAATTTTTTGATGTAACTGTAAGAATTAGATGAAAAAATAATAAAAACGAAATGATATTCCTACAGCAATATTTTTCTCTACAACTTACAAAATAATGCGTTAAAGAACAAGGTTGTTACATCTAATTTTTTTTTACTTTCTTGACTGTAGCTGCAAAAACTAGATATATCATAATTGGTAAGTTTTATGGTTATAGACAAAAATTAAAATAAAGTCACTTGTTACATCCCAACCAATCACCTCTAATATCTACACCCAAAACCTGAATTAACCCCATCAAAAAAACTCAAATTCAAACCTGATTGAATATGTCTGAACATGTAGTAATTTATATTATAGTTTGATAGGCGGTACCATGCATGTTTTTTTAAAAAAATTTGGTATCCAATTTATTATTTATTTATTTTTAAATTATATTAGTTATAATAAAAATATCAAAGTTTAATTTGCGCATGTGTCCGTCCATGTATATTTACACTTTTATGCTTTAAAAAAAAAGATTATGTTATTAATTATTCTATTTTTAATATTTGATATTTTTGTATATTTTCAAAATATATATTTTGAAAAAGTTACTATGAGATATTACTATTTTACATAACTAGTTGTTGGTATTTTTACTGCTTAAAAATATCAAGTTTAAATAATTTAGTGGTTATGCTAATAAAAACAAGAACTCCAAAATAAGTTTGGCCAAAGCCTAGTTTAGTAATTTTTTTGGCACAATATATTTTCATGTAATTTTGTATTAAGTAGAAATATTCTTCAAACAAACTATTATCGACATACTAGATATGGGCCCATGTATTGCACGTATTTTATTTGATGTTTAATTATATGAAACATAAACATAAAGAGAAACTTTTTTATTGTAGTTTTATGATTTTTTGCATATATTATGTGAAACTTATTTCAGAAACAAGAATTCGTTTTTCCACATAAGTTCTAATTAATATTTATGTTTTAAAAATTATGGTGTCTAAGCTAGTTATTAACAACTTTGTACTTAGGTTTATACAAATTATCCATATCCGAAGATCTAAACCAAACTCAATTCAAAAATGTAAAAATTAGAATGAAATACAAAGAATTTAAAAGTTGAATCAAGCCAATTGAAACATTAACAACATTATACACTTTCCTATACCCTTCATTTAATGTTTGTATTAACTTACTATGTTAGTTTTCTTTTTTCAAACATATATTAATTTAAGATTTTTTAAGGGGGATTTGCCAAATATGACTCAAAACTTGATTTTAAATGCAAAAGTGTACTCCAACTCAAATTAAATGCAAAAGTAACTCAAAAGGCAAGTGAAATTACAAACTTCTCCCCATGACTAAATAAAAAAATAGTATTGTAGTTTACTATTATAAGTCTACGAGTCTTCTCATGGTGTAAATCTTAAAAATAATTTATAAATTTTATAAAAAAAATATTTTGATTAATAAAAAAATCATAATATTGTATTTATAGACATTTATAAATGATGAAAATTTTGATTTGCTAAAATTGAATAATTTTCAACATAGATGAGTGAATATAGGTTAGTCATGATATTTTTTGTTTAGGATTTGGTAACTATGTTATAGTATTGTACGTGTTTTAAGGTTAGATTGTGGTATCTTGATTTTTTTTTCAAAAACTAAATTTGACCTATATGTGTTTAGTTTTGTATATATTAAACAGTTTATAAGTTTATTTTAAGTTTAATAAAGTTTTTGTATGTGATTTAGTAATATATTTGATTTTGAGGTTTTGGAAGACTTAAATTTTCGAAGATATAATGCACTAGAAGACTTAACTACCATTTTCCGCTTAAAGTTTTAGAAGAATTTAGGTTTCCCGCCTATTGTTATGTCTTCCAGTGGAAGTCTTAAGTCTTCCATAAGATATAGTGTATTAGATCTTAATAATAATTTAATAATTTCATAAAAAAATAATTTGGTTGGGGAAAAATCTTAAGCATCTAATTATAAACATTTTATGTGATATAAATTTAGATTTTAAAGTTTAATTAAGTTTTATGAAGTGTTTGTTTCTAATTAGTTAGTTATTTGAGTTTAGGTATATATGATTTAAGTCTTCCAACAAATAATGCACTGAAGTCTTCTGGGTGAATAGTAAACTTAGGGTCTAGAAGACATTCAAGTAAGTATTACAGGAGTTATTCTATTAGAAGACTTACTTGAAAGTCTTCTGAATCGAAAATAAATTTTATTGGAATTTTTGTCTTCTTATATAAAGAAAAATTTACTCATTATCTTTCTTCTTCTCAAATGGCTGCAAGAAAATGTAATTTTCTCATTCTAAAACTCTCCAACCTCTCTCTAGTCTGTTTGAAGTTAAAAAACCAAACTTTATATCAATTTCTCATTTTATCTCATGTTTCTCACTTATTTATTTTGTTTTTGAAGTTTTTTCATCACATGGTTCTCATCTTCTACTCCTTTAAAAGTAGATCTATAAATCATATTGTTTTCATTTGGTAACCTCTTGTTGCTTAAAGTTCTAAACTTTTGAAAACTCTTTTTGTTGTTTTAAGTTCTTACCTTATTTTTGAAGTTTTTCAATGTTTTGAAGTCAATTGAATGCTTTTTGATATGCAGATTTTTCAGATCTGAGACAACTTGGAAGGCTTTCATGGAAGTCTTCTCGGAAGTGTTCCAACAAATAATGCATTAGAAGACTTCCGTGGAAGTCTTCTGAGTGAATAGTAAATTTAGAGTCTAGAAGACTTTCAAGTAAGTTTTCTAGGAGGTATTATATTAGAAGACTTTCAAGTAAATCTTTCATAAAAAAACTAAACTTTATATTAATTTCTCATTTTTATCTCATGTATTTCTCACTGATTTATTTTGTTTAGATATGCATGTTTTTCAGATCTGAGACGACTTGGAAAACTTTCATGGAAGTCTTCCAACAAATAATGCATTAGAAGACTTCCGCGGAAGTCTTCTGGGGAAATAATAAATTTAAGGTCTAGAAGATTTTCAAGTAAGTCTTCAAAGAGGTCTTCTACTATAAGACTTTCAAGTAAGTCTTTCATAAAAAACTAAACTTCATATTAATTTCTTATTTTTATCTCATGTCTTTCTTAATGATTTATTTTGTTTTGATATGCATGTTTTTTAGACCTGGGACAACTTGAAAGACTTTCATGGAAGTCTTCTCGGAGGTCTTCCAACAAATAATGCACTAGAAAACTTCCACGGAAGTCTTCTAACGGAGTCTTCTCTAATGTTAAGTGGAGTCCAAACTTGTTTTTGTAGAGGAATGATCTATAATAACTTTGTTTATGGTCGTTTTGTGATTTGTAGGTGTACTCTTTTAATTGTAAATTCTTTTGTAAATTTAAAGAGATATTAATACAAAATACTGGTAAATATATTCATGTCTACAATATTTTGCCAAATATACTTGACATTATTAAAGTTCTTGATACAAATTCAATAGTAAAACACAATAACACAAAAAATAATCAAATTTACTACGGCTAAGAGAGAATATTTCTTAAGAAAACTTAGCCAAATTCACCAAATATCAAATATTACATAAATACTTAAATATATTATGAGCATCAAGTTCTATGCTAGTCTTCTAATGTCTTCTTGTTAGAAGACTTATAATTAAATTTTATGTGAAGTCTTCTAACAAGAAGACGTTAGAATACTTTCTAGAAGACTTATAATTAAATCTTGTGGGAAGTCTTCTAATATCTTCTTGTTAGAAGACTTATAATTAAGTTTTCTGAGAAATCTTCTAACAAGAAGACATTAGAAGACTTTCCATAAGACTTAATTATAATTAAATTTTTTGGAAAGTCTTCTAATGTCTTCTTGTTTGAATACTTATAATTAAGTTTTTTGGAAAGTCTACTAACAAGAAGACGTTAGAAGAGTTTCCAGAAGACTTATAATTAAGTCTTTTGGGAAGTCTTCTAATTTCTTCTTGTTAGAAGACTTATAATTAAGTTTTCTTGGAAGTCTTCTAACAAGAAGACGTTAGAAGACTTTCCAGAAGACTTATAATTAAGTCTTCTGGGAAGTCTTCTTGTTAGAAGACTTATAATTTAGTCTTTCATCTTTATTAAATCTTTCTTCTAATGTCTTCTAACTTGTTTCATTTTTATATACAAACATAGAACATCAAAGTCAAAAAATTAACCCAATCATTAGCTAGAAACATTAATAAACATATTTGATAACCTCTAAATTATCACCAATAATGTTATGGATTTAATTCAGGACCCCAAATATTGTTTAAAACACATGAATTAACAATAAAAATTTATTTTAAATTTGAAGAAAATGAAGGTTTATTATACATTGTCGTAGAAGACCTTCGTGAAAGTCTTCCAAGAGAAGACTTTCGTAAAAGTCTTCCGAGAGAAGACTTTCGTAAAATTCTTCCCAGAGAAGACTTTCCTAGAAGTCTTTCATTCAAGTCATTTTTGCAATTGAAAATTTACAAAGGAAGACTTTCATGGAAGTCTTCCAGCTTTTTTTATTGACAAAAAAATTTCGGAAGACTTCCCAGAGAAGACTTTCCTAGAAGTCTTTCATTCAGGTCATTTTGCAATTAAAAATTTACAAAGGAAGACTTTCGTGGAAGTCTTCCAACTTTTCTTTGTTGACAAAAAAAATTAGGAAAACTTCCGTGGAAGTTTTCCTGGATAAACAAATTAGTTTTGCAATTGACCGATCTATGTCAGATATTTGACTTTCTACAGAAGACTTCCACGGAAGTCGTCTTAAATTTTCCATTAAGTCTACCTACGGTCCGTGGAAGTCTTTGTAGATTACTTTTGCAATTGACTATATTTGAATTTTGTTGAGAAGACTTTTAGGGAAGTCTTCTACTAGAAGATTCCATGATTCTGTTCAAACATGAGGTAATGAAAGAAGACTTTTAGGGAAGTCTTCTAATTTAAATTAAATGTTCAAGTTTAAATTTTCAATTGCAAAAGTAACCTACGCAGGCTTCCAAAGACCATAAGAAGACTTAATGTTAAAGTTGAAAAGACTTTCGTGGAAATCTTCCGTTAGAAAACTTATTGGGAA
>CAJHQP010002792.1:0-37500 GCA_905132765.1 Moricandia arvensis | reverse complement strand
GGGTGTTTAGTTAGATATTTCTGATTTGTTATGTGATGATTGTTGGTGAATGATTTTGGGGCTCCTAGAGTTTCTCTCACTGAGTATTTTTCGAAATACTCACTCCTCCTTTCTTTTCAGGTGAGTTCGAGGAAATGCAGGAGTAGTCGTCATGGTGTGGTGCTAATTTTTTAGGTATTGGGTTTTGTTTATGCTATTTCAGTTTAAGACTTGGTAACTTTGCTTTAAGCATTTCCTATTCGTTTTAGTACCGTTTTGTAGATTTTAGATTCGATCCTTGGGAGTAAGATTTGCAGTGGCCTTTTTAAGTGTTTCTTGTGGGTGAAGGCAATGTGAATACATGCCGTCTCGGCTAAGTAAGAGGCAGACGTGACAAGTGGTATCAAAGCTTAGGTTAGGGCCCCCGATATCAATGAAGAGACTTGTGAGCAAGAGTCACAAATGCAATCGTCTTACCCATAGTTGTTTTTGAGTGTTGAGATTTCACCAGATGTTAACGTGAATTCGGGGGCAAGTTCATGTTTAGTGAGGGAGAGTTGTCACATCCCAGGCCCGAGCCCAATCTTTAATGAAAAGGCTCGTGATGAATTGGCCCATGTAGAGAAAACCCTAGGGTTTTCTCTTCCTTTTCTATAAAAAGGAGGCAGCCTTTAGCTTTTCTCCACAGAAGAAAACGTAGTGGACCCCTGTCTGACTGAATAGCTAGCAGCCGTCAACGGAGGAGAAGCCAACAGAGTCACCGCGGGTCACCGGAAAACTGCCAGCCACCGTTTTATCTCACCGGATATGAGATCTCGTCGTGTTTTGATCCCTCTGAGTCTTCTGCTCTTGTTCTTTTAGGTCCAGCTATTGGTAATGGTAAGGAAACCCTTATCACTCTCTCTTTGTTCTTCTATATCCTTCTCTTGTTCTATATCTATGATCTAGGATTTGCGTGGAAACCAACTCTTGTTCTTGTAGATATGGTTCATGTGGAGCCGTAAAACTCAAATCTACTTCGTTTCATCTCTCGATCCGCAGATCTAGACTAAGGTGAGGGCTTGTTGCAACCTACATCTCCTTCTATCATTATCTCATCATCGTAGAAGTGTCTAGGTTGATCATCCATCCCTACATGTAGTTGTTTCAATATATTTATATATACTTATACATATGATATATACATTGATGTTTGATGTGTGAAAGACATAGATCTAACGCTTGGTTGTTAAAAGATGGTTGGATGATGTTTAAGGATTGTATGTGTTGATTACATTGATTGGGGTTATTGTATTTGTGGGTGGTGTATATGAGTTAGAGAAAGGCCTAAGGCCTATGTGTGCTGGTGCAACGTGGTGGAGGTACATACATCTCCGGCGTTGAATCGGTTGTTGACTATATCATGTGGCGATTGCGTGAGGTGGCATTATTAATTGCTGGAGCGGGCATGCGGAGTGCATGTGTGAAGTTAAGAATGTGGTAGCACGGTTCACGTGGATACAACGTGATGTCGTGGAGACAGTGTGATGTGGCGTGAACGTATGAATGTGGTGGTGCGGATCACGTGGAGACAATGTGATATCATGGAGACTGAGTGATGTGGCGTGATCAGGTGAAGGCGTGGAACACACGAAGAGAACGTGATGTAGTGAGTTCTCACGCGACAACATGAATGGCGTGGAGACAGCGTGATGGGGTGTGGTCTCATGTTGGCACCGTCGGGGTTTATTCTTGTTTCTTGTTGTTTGTTATTGTTTACTACGTGGTTAAGCTAGATACTTATGCTATGTTGTGTAATGATTGTTGATGATTGATTTTGGGGCTCCTAGAGCTTTCCTCATCTGATTATTTTTTTCGAAATACTCACTCTTTCTTTCTTTTCAGGTGAGTTTGAGAAGTGCACGAGTAGTCATCTCGGTGTGGTGCTAAGTTTTCGAGTGTTGGGTTTTGTTTATGCTATTTCAGTTTAAGACTTGGTAACTTTGTTTTAAGTGTTTCCTATTCTTTTTAGTACGGTTTTGTAAGACTTTTGGATTCGATCCTTGGGAATAAGATTTTCGTTGGGTTTTTTAAGTGTTTCTTGTGGGTGAAGACAATGTTAATATATGTCATCTCAGTTAAGTAAGAGATGGGCGTGACAGTAATACCATTAACTAAGGCATTGCTTGACAAGCATGTTCATGAGGTAGACTCTGAAATTCTTTACGTTTTCTATCGAATTGAATTTAGGTTGAGGATAACAAAGTTATATAGCAAAGGGACAAAATGCAAACACTACAATTGATGTTTTGAGGATTTGTAAAGTGTTTGGTTATGTGCGTCTTCTGAGCAATGAAAATTCTGCATTGGTGTTGGTAGAAAAAGATAGTTTCCTGCAGGCGCTCTGATATTACGGAGACTTTAATATGCGATTGAAATTGAGAAAACAATAGATCGGGTTTATAATAAAACTTCTTTTTTATAATAAACTTCCCCAACATTTCTTTCAAATACAGATTTTCTGGTTTACAAGTCAGTTTTCCCAAATCCTAGAGTTTTTGGAAGGATGATAGAATGAAATGAAGAGGTCAATGAGCTGTACGGTGTACGCAACAAAAGAAAAAAATGGTAGTTATTTAGGTATACCATAAGATTTCGTTGGTTCAAAACTGGCCATTTTGTAGTATTTAAAGAACATAGTGGACAACAAAGTAAACTCATCTAGTAAAAGTTTTCATTCTAAGAGTGACAAATAAGTGATGACTAATCTATATTATGTCATGTTTACTTATGCCTAAGACTGTGTGACAGACTTGTCTAAATATTGGCATAATTTTGGTGGAGTCATAGCATAGGGAAAGAGAGCTTGAGGATCGGACGAGTGAAAGTTGAGAATGATAAAGGCTATCTTTTTCAAATAAGATGTCAAGATCATAGGCCAAGTAAAACCAGTAACATGTGAGGTTAAAATGGACTCTCAAGGATATTTAATAGCAATGGAGAATACAAAATCAAGTCAAGCTAGTTTGTTTGGGTTGATGAGTTGAACACGAAAAGGGATGATGAAAAGTCTTGAACCCTAGCTTAGTCCCCTTGTATCAAGCGATCTGGAGACTAGAGACTTTGGCCAAGATTCATGGTTTTGTGTGGAGGGTTTTGGCTAATTTCTTAGGGGTGACAGAAAGTTAGTAACCATGGCACAAAGGAAGCTCACATGTTGTATGGAGTGCCCTACATGTGGAGAGAGAGAGAGAGAGAGAGAGAGAGAGAGAGAGAGAAGAAACCCTGAACCAAGTTTTGTTCACATGCCCATTTGTAAGGTTGCAATTGGGAATTCTCTCCTTTGGGATATCTTCTCTTTCGTGTGGATATATAAATGTGAGTGGAATACAGCTTAAAGATGTTGCCATGAATATTGTGAAATGCAAGAAATATATTTGCTTCATAAATCTTCAAACTGTCTTTGTGATCAAAGAGAAGTGGATTGGAAGCATCACACTGGCACTCAGTCATGGGTGGAAAGACCGTGTCTAGGTCAGGTAAAATGAAGTGCAGGTGCATCTTAATCTGAAGCTGCAATGAAAAATATAGTGGGGTTAGTTCTTAGGCGCGACAGAGAATAAGCAGCGACTCTTGTGTGGGATGTCATATGTCAAGAACATGGAGTTTAAGGAGGTGAGATTGAAAATGATTCCAAGATCGTGGTGCAAGCAGTCCAAGAGTGTTGGAATGAGAAACTTATTAGAAATGGAGAAAGTGTTTAAGTGTTTGAAGAGAAGAGATTTTATGAAGAGGAAACTTTTTTATTACTTGGATGATTCTTGAAAACTTTGATGATACAAAATGAGAAGAGAGTGGAGGTATTTATAGCCTCCAAAATACAAAATATCTTACATATTTTATTCTTAAATCTAGATAATTCTACTAAAATATCTTGATATTTTTATTCTAATTATCTAGATAATTCTATGAAAATATCTAGATTTTTATCTTAAGGAGGTGGAAGATTTTTCTAGATAAATTCTAGAACTTGGGTCAAATTTGGGCTAACATGATTATTAGATTATTAGCCCAATGATTAACCCAAATCAAGTTTATGTTTCAACACCCTCCCTTAAACTTGATTTGGTTACTCCGAGTAAGCTCCTCATCTTGATAAAGTCTTCACGCTTGAGTGGTTTGGTGAAGATATCAGCTACTTGATCATTTGTCTTCACATACTCCAATTGCACATCCATCTTGGCAACACATTCTCGAATGTAGTGATAACGAGTATCAATGTGCTTACTCCGATCATGGAAGACTGGATTCTTCGCCAATGCTATTGCCGACTTGTTATCAACAAAGATCTTCGTTGGCTCCTCTTGTGGTAGGCTCAACTCCTTTAGCAAGTTTCGTAACCAAATAGCATGGCAAACACATGAAGTAGCCGCTACGTACTCCGCTTCACAAGTAGAGAGGGTAACAATTGGTTGCTTCTTTGACATCCATGTGAAAGCGGTTTCTCCAATGAAAAATACGAAGCCACTTGTGCTTTTCCGGTCATCAACGTCTCCACCCCAGTCACTATCGCTATATCCAAAAAGCTTGTAATCGTCAGAGATAGAGTAATACAAGCCAAAGTTGATTGTACCTTTGATATAGCGTAAGATCCTCTTAGCTGCCTTGAAATGAGTTGTTGTTGGATGCTCCATATATCGACTCACAACTCCAACCGCGTGTAGGATGTCGGGCCTTGTGCAAGTCAGATAACGTAGACTTCCAACTAAGCTCTTAAAGAGTGTTGGATCAACACTCTCTCCTTCTTCTTCCTTTGATAACTTGACTCCACATTCCATTGGTGTACAAACTGGATTTGAGTCTTCCATCTTGAACTTCTTAAGCACTTCTTTAGCATATCCTTCTTGAGTGATGAAGATTCCATTTTCTTCTTGCTTTACTTCAATGCCAAGGTAGTATGACATTAATCCAATATCAGTCATCTCGAACTCCTTTTTCATCTCCATCTTGAAATCTTCAAACATAATCGGATTGGTGCCAGTGAATATCAAGTCATCCACATACAAGCATGCAATCAATATATCGTTGTTTTGGGTTTTGATATAAAGTGCATGCTCATATGGACACTTGATGAAGCCTTTCTCCTTGAAGTACTTATCAATCCGAGTGTTCCATGCTCTTGGTGCTTGCTTTAATCCATAAAGTGCCTTCTTCAGCCTCAAGACTTTGTCTTCTTCACCTTTGACTATGTAGCCTTGTGGTTGCTCAATGTAGACTTCTTCCTCAAGGTCTCCATTTAAGAAGGCAGATTTGACATCCATTTGATGTATCTTCCATCTCATTTGGGCTGCCAATGAAATGATTAGTCTAACCGTTTCTAAAGGAGCAACTGGAGCAAATACCTCATCATAGTCGATTCCGGCTCTTTGACTATACCCTTTTGCCACCAGTCTCGCCTTGTATCTTTCAACTTCTCCATTAGAGTTCTTCTTTGCCTTGTACACCCACTTCACACCTATTGCCTTATGCCCATTAGGAAGTGAAGCCAATTCCCATGTATCATTCTTTTGGATTGACTTGATTTCTTCATCCATTGCACTCTTCCATGACTTCTTTTCTTGAGCTTCTTCAAAGTTCATAGGCTCGCAATCCGCAAAAAGGCAAAATAAAGTGAGATTGTCTTGATTTTCGGTTACCTCATAAATGTCTTGTAGACTTCTAAAACGTGGAGTCCTTTCACTTGAGCTTTCATCCCCTTGAGAACTTGGTGTTGGTGAAGTTGGTGGTGTAGCTGGTTCTTCTCTTATTTGCTCCAAGTTCTCTTCTTCAAAAGATGGAAAGAAGTTGTAGTCTTCATTATTTGATCTCCAATCCCATTCTCCTTCTTCATCAAAGATGACATTCCGACTTATAATTGTCTTCTTTGTTTCAGGATTGTAGAGTTTGTAGCCTTTGGAGTTAGCATCATACCCAATGAAAATGTACTTCTCACTTTTGTCATCTAGTTTGCTCCGCTTCTCGTCCGGAATATGAGCGTGAGCAAGGCTTCCAAAGACTCTTAGGTGTGAGACACCGGGCTTCCTTCCACTCCAAGCTTCTTGTGGTGTCTTTCCAGAAACGCTCTTCGTTGGAGATCGGTTTGATATGTACACCGCACACGCGACTGCTTCTGCCCATAACTCCTTTGGTAGATTCTTACTCTTGAGCATGCTTCTTGCCATCTCAAGAATAGTCCTATTCTTTCTTTCCGCTACTCCATTTTGTTGAGGGGTTCTTGGCACCGTCAATTGTCTTCGGATACCATTATTTTCACAATACTTCAGAAATTCCTTGGACATAAATTCTCCTCCCCGATCGGATCTCATGGTCTTAATCACAAGACCACTTTTCTTCTCAACATGGGTTTTAAACCTTTTGAAATTTTCAAACACTTCTGATTTTTCTTTCAAAAATAAACCCATGTCTTTCTTGAAAAATCATCAATAAAGAGAAGGAAGTAGTTACTCTTACCAAATGAGCTTGGTTTGATTGGGCCACATACATCTGTATGTATGAGCTCTAATGGTTTTCTTGCTCTTGTCTCCGACTCCTTTGGAAAACTCATTTTGAATTGCTTTCCAAGTAGGCGCCCTTCACACACTTGATTTGGATGGTTGATACAAGGTAATCCTCTCACCATTTCTTTCTTAGAAAGTAGCTCTAACCCTCCAAAGTTGAGATGCCCAAACCGAAGATGCCAAAGCCATGACTCCTCCTTGTAGCACATCTTGAGACATCGTGCAATGTCATTTTGAATGTTTAGGATAAACATTCTATTTCTTGACATTGGTACTTTTGTGATGAGATTATTTGCATTATCTCTTAAAGTAAGGTTATTATCCTTTAGTCGAATATCATAACCTTTCTCCAAGAGTTGTCCTAGGCTCAAGATGTTGGTCTTCATGCTTGGGATGTAATAAACCTGGAAATGAATTGATGATCTCCATTCTTTAAGCGGATGAGAATATTACCTTTACCTTTCACCTCCATCTTCGATTCATCTCCAAAAGCCACATTGGTTTTCACCGATTCATCAAGCTCCACAAACATGTTTTTGTTCCCACACATGTGATTGCTAGCACCACTATCAAGGTACCATCTGCTAACTTCATTTGGCTCATCCTTATTGTAAGCCATCAATAGCATATCTTCTTCATTACTCCTATCTTCAACATAGTTGGACTTCTCTTCAACTCTATTGTTGTTTGGAGTTTTGCATTCAGAAGCATAATGTCCAAACTTTCCGCAACTATAGCATTTGACGTTTGATTTATCGTACCTTGATTTTGCATTTCCTTTTCCACGACCTCTTGATGAGCTCTCTCCTCTTTGGTTAAAGTTGTCTTCATATGGTCTCCAACCTCGTCCATTTACACCACGACCTCGTCCTCTGAAATGACCGCCACCACGTCTTGGATTATTTCGACTATTTTCTTCTTTGCGATCAATTCTCATCTTGAGAACTTGCTCAACAATATCCTCTTTCTTCTTCCTCTTTTCTTCATAAGCTTGTAGTGATCCAAGAAGTTGCTCCATCGTCATTGTCTCCAAGTCTTTTGTCTCTTCAATTACGGTAACAATATGCTCAAACTTTGAATCCAGCGATCTAAGAACTTTCTCCATTATTCTCACCTCATCTAACTTCTCACCATTTCTTTTTAGGTTATTAGTAACCGTCAAGACTCTTGAGAAGTAATCTGAGATGAGTTCACCTTCCTTCATCTGTAATGACTCAAATTCTCCTCGTAAAGTTTGTAGACGTACCTTCTTAACTTGTTCTGCTCCCTTGTAAGAGGTCTGAAGCTTCTCCCATGCTTCTTTAGACGTCTTTACTCCAGCAACCTTCTCAAATGTATCTTCATCTAAACCTTGATAGATTAGACAGAGAGCCTTCTTGTCTCTCTTTCTTGAATCTCTCAAACCATCTCTTTGAGCTTGAGATAAACCACCATCATTCTCTGGTTCAATGAAGCCTTTCTCAACTATCTCCCATACATCATGTGCTCCTAAGATAGCCATCATCCTTAAACTCCAATTGTCATAGTTGCTCTTTGTGAGCATTGGAACTTGGAAGGAAACACCACTACTTGCCATCTTCAAAATGATCTTGTAGCTCTGATACCACTTTGTTGGAATGAGAAACTTATTAGAAATGGAGAAAGTGTTTAAGTGTTTGAAGAGAAGAGATTTATGAAGAGGAAACTTTTTTTATTTCTTAGATGATTCTTGAAAACTTGGATGATACAAAATGAGAAGAGAGTGGAGGTATTTATAGCCTCCAAAATACAAAATATCTTACATATTTTATTCTTAAATCTAGATAATTCTACTAAAATATCTTGATATTTTTATTCTAATTATCTAGATAATTCTATGAAAATATCTAGATTTTTATCTTAAGGAGGTGGAAGATTTTTCTAGATAAATTCTAGAACTTGGGTCAAATTTGGGCTAACATGATTATTAGATTATTAGCCCAATGATTAACCCAAATCAAGTTTATGTTTCAACACACATATGCTCTTTACCGTTGAGTTCCATCCACAATGAGTCCAAGAGACACCAACAGAAGGAAGGATTGGCCAATACCTCTAACTGACTAAGCCCATTTCAACTTTTCCCTTACATATGTCCAATATTATCAATAAACCCACTAGGTAATTACTCTAGCCACTCGCTCCCTAGGACAAACCCCGGCCTAACCAACCATAAAAACGGTTGTTCGCTGTTTCTTAGCCCCAAGCAGTCTAGAGAAACTATTTCTCCTCAATTGTCGCAAGGCTTCCAAAACTCGTGTAGACCACTCACTTAGGGTCTTGCTTGTTGAGCCAATCAGTTGTTTCATAGTCTTCTTTGTCCTTTGCTTTTGGTGGAAGATGGTCGGTATGTTTGTGAAATGGTCCGATGGGGAAGAAGGGAAGTTGCAAATTCCTGCTCAAATCCATGAATTGGACTCTTTCCATATGACTCCTGATGAAGACTTGGTTCCTTCCACCATGTCGGTCATTATTCTGTATTGTTCCTCTTGATCGTTCGTTTCCATTACCGGAAGATCCTTTACTTTCAGTGATGTGAAAAATCTGTCACTGGATCATCTAACCTAGAATCTGGATAAAGGAAATAAATAGCAAATCCATAATACTGCTATACAAAATGTCTAAGAAATAAAATTTTAGGTTCTAGGGCCCAATAACATGCTTACGGCTAAGAGAGCTTGTTCGTTGGCAAATTCTAAATTTGAGAAATTATTGGGTTACGGTTTTTAAGTTTGAAACTAGATTCTCATCCGCGCGGTTGCACGGATAATTTATATTTATAATTTATGTTCTCAAATTAAAATTATATAAGGATTTATGTTAAATAACAGGAACCTTGTTAAACGTACAAATGAAATGAGACGTAAAATAAGTTATGAAATGAAATATTAATTAGTTATATTAAGCATAAATATAGAAGTTATATTGTTTGTAATTATCAAATTAAATCAAAGGAAAGATATTTAGAGGGATTTTGTTTTAATATTATAGATAAGTAACATATATTTTAGTTACAACACATTCAATAGGTCCAAATTAAAATCATGCCACGATAAAATTCAAATAGGACTCTGTTTTAATATAATAGATACCCACTTAGTTTTTAATTATTACTTTTCTGTGATAAGTTTTGAGAACTCCATTTAAAACATAGCAATTTACATACTCTTAAGATTATTACCATTACAGCTATGATCCGTCGTTTGGTAATTTTATAAAATAAAATTAGAAGACAAATTTTAAAAGTAAGTATAAAGTTAATTTTAAAATAAACTATACTACACATTCCTAATAACAATGAAATTGATTTATTTTAATTAAATTATAGATCCGCCAATATTTATATATCTACAATTTTGACTTACTCGCTTTAAAAATATCAAGTTATTTACTTTTTATTTGTTTACACGCAGCAGCCTCAAAAAAATTTGATGGATGCAATGAGAAAGAGAACTGTGAAAAATAGATTGGAGCTATGAAATTAATAATTTCTTAAAATAAAAAAAGAAAGCCAATTGTATTTACCTTTAATTCAATCCTTTTTATTTACCACACATTAAATTATACATAAACTTATTGATAAATTGTTCGATCTTGAGTAAATGTTAACAATTTTGCATTCTCTTCAATTTTAAGTATGCATGCATAACAATTCTCTGTTATTAATTCCTTGTCAACTTTCATTTGTTTTCCTTAATTACCATTCCAATTTGTGTATTGTTTTTAGTCATTATATATACTAGAATTTGAGCATATCCCCCTTTTATTATAGTAGTGATATATGTATATATATATATATATTTACGTAAGATTTATAATTTTTAAGTTACAGATAAAAGATATGTAGTTTTAGAGACGGTTTTGAAATTTTAAAGTTCATAAATAATTTAGTAAGAATTATAATAATCTTTTAAACAATTATTCTAGATAGAAAGTCCATGTGTGGATCGGACTAGTCTAAATCCTTCCATAGTTTTTGATGCTCCATAATAATCAAAAAAATTAAAAAAAGTTGAAACAATATAAAGTCTATGTTTATAATATTGATTTGTAAATATGTTGGGAGTCCAAAGCCATGTAAATTGGCTATGTCTAACACCAGCACTGCTTTAGTTTACCTGTATAGGATAGTAGCCCTTATTTTTAGAAAAAATTACCCTATAAGTCACTTTATGAGTTATATATTTCAACAAAGGTCACTTTGCACTTGAGACCCCCTTTTTTGTTATGGAATGTCTCTTATACCCTCAAACCAAACCAACTCAATCAAGCACATACCAAACCAACTCAATCAAGCACATACCAAACCAATCGAACCAAACCAACTCTCATCGGTTCCCGCTTATCTCTTTCCCTTTTTTTCGAAATCCCTAACCCTAATCTCCGATTTCTTCCCCCTCGTATCTTCTCTTCCCCCTCGTCTCTTCCCTTTCCCCCCGTCTCATCTCTTCCCCCTCGTCTCTTCTCTTTCCCCTCGTCTCTTCTCTTCCCCCTCGTCTCTTCTCTTTCCCCTCGTCTCATCTCTTCCCCCTGCGATTGCTGATATTAGGGTTTCGCGAAATCCCACACCCATCTAGAACTCACCTCTCATCTCAATATTCGGCGTAGATACATGCGAGGTTCGCTTTATAATCCCTCCCACTTTTTTGTTGTTCCAGATTGATTGTTAAGATTTGTTGTGTTGAGCTCCCTTTGACTTAGATTTATCTTTCCCTGTATCGATTTTTGAGTTCAAACCCCCTTACTTTCCAAACCCCCTGTATCGATTTTTGTTGTTCCAGGTCCGGTCTATTTTCCCGGACCTGTTCTTAAGTTCTTGTCTTGTGTCTGTTTTCAAGTACTCTTTGTCTAATCTCAACCGTTATCTTCTGTAGGAGACAAAGCACCGGATAACCGCCTCCCCCCGAGGCTTTTTGCCACCGATCGTTTCCCAAGTGGACGGCTCAACATCTACTCGAAACCAGACCTACTAGCTTTCGTTCGTCATGTGTTGGTGTGGCCAACATCTCATCCCCCTCGTGTCCTTGACAAAAGACAATCCTTATAGACGTTTCTACAGATGTGAAATTGCTTTACATGTTTTTCCAATCTCACCTTTCCCTCTTTTCATTTTTGCATAACAACTTTCCACAACCTAAATCTCCCCTCTATCATCGATTTACACTAACCACACCTCTGCGTTTCCTGACTATCAGCGGAAAACAGAGATCCATTTGTTTAAATGGGAAGACGAAGCCTTTCTTGACGAGATTAGCATGGTTGATGCTAAGTGTTCTAACATTGTCCATGACTTTCGCGCACTCTCTAAGTCTGTTACTGACGAACTTGACTCTCAAAGAGCTTTGCTGTTAAATGGTGCAAAAGAGATGCGGGAGATTATCCATGCCAATTCGTTGAAGATGATCCACGAGATTGATTTGCGTGTGGCGGAGGCAACCAAGGCAATACAAGAACAACAAGCTACCAGCTTTAATCCTACAACACAGACACCATCATCCATGAACAATGGTTCTATGCATAACATTGCTGTTGCAGTTGCAGTTCTAGGAGCCATGGCTTATCTTTATTTCAAGTTTGTCTGAAGTTAGAAAAAGTCCAGGGGGGTTCATTTCTGCTTTTACTAGAGACACAAGTCCCTGTCCATGACTTTTGCATCCCTCTCTGTGTTCTATTATGAATTTGTGTTCAATGACTATGTAATTTGATGCTAGGTTTCTTTCCACAACCAATTCCAGAGTCATCTATGGTATCATTTCTCTTTCTGCTAGGTTTGATGCTAGGTTTCTGCTTTTACTAGAGACACAAGTCCATGTCCATGACTTTTTGTATTCCTCTATGTGTTCTATTAAGAATTTGTGTTCAATGACTATGTAATTTGTTGCTAGGTTTCTGTCCACAACCAATTCCATCCACACTCAAAATACTAAAACATTGTCAACCAAGTCTTCAAACTAATCTTTAAAAACACAGAACATCTTCACCGAAACATCCATAACCAACTAAAGTTCAGCATCATAACAATTCATGAAACATGAAATTACTACTCATAACGTAGACATATCCACCTGTGACATTCACTCCCATCCACACCCAGACACATACTGCCCAGACAACCTTCGCATCCTCCAAAGCATCTATATTGGGTTGGTGCACTTTGTACGGTTGTGCCCTTCACCCCGACACCTCCCACATTTGTTTGGCACCAACTTTGTCTTCTTAGCCATCTGGGAAAAAAAACAAAATCGTGGATACGTCTAACTTTTGTTATTCCATCCACATTTCAAAAAAAGTAAACAAACTCACCGGAAATTCACCAGTCGAAGCAATACGGTTTTTGCGTCGCCTCCCGGCTGGTCTCTTTGTCACCGGTGGCATCAACACCATCTTCCTAACTTCTTCAGGGATGTCCACATCCCTCGGATCTCCTTCTGGATAAATAACACCCGCATAAGTCTCCCTCCATGTTGTGGTTTTATAGCAATGCCCAACCAAAGTATCATAAGGAACCCCTAAATGGTCAGCTGCCATCATTGCATGACCACAAGGTATTTTGATCTTATCAAAATACTTGCAGCTACATTGCTTTTCACGAAGAAACACACGTTCTTTCCCACCAAATTTTCCTAAAATTTCACAACTAAAGTCTGTAACAGAATTTATCTTA
The DNA here is from genome assembly GCA_905132765.1 of Moricandia arvensis. Taxonomy (NCBI): domain Eukaryota; kingdom Viridiplantae; phylum Streptophyta; class Magnoliopsida; order Brassicales; family Brassicaceae; genus Moricandia; species Moricandia arvensis. The sequence goes on along the minus strand of CAJHQP010002792.1, from coordinate 24,303 downwards.
CTCCCCTTCATTGTAGCCATATTCTTTGTCATCTCCTTGTCCACCTCCACACTCACTAGACCTCTATGCCTCTCAGCTTTAGCTCTCCTAGCACTGAACCACCGAGTCATCATCCTCTGTATGAAAATCACCATCTCCATAATTGGAGAACTTCTCCCTTCAACCAAAGCATGGTTCAGCTGCTCTGCTATATTGCTAGTCATTATATTGTAGCGGTCTCCTGGGAAATTAGCCCTACTCCAATGAGCTACACCTATCTTTCCCAAATAAACTCCACAAGCACTATTCGCAGCCCGTACCTTGGTGTACATATCTCTATAGTCACGGACCCTATATGCCATTGCTGTTGCAGTCACCATCTTCGCCAAGCTCTTGCTTGAGTAACGAGAGTTGACATTTCTAGCCAAGTGAACAATGCACGACCCATGATGCGCAGATGGGTACACCCTTTTCACTGCTGTGGCTATGCATGTAGCACGATCCGATATGATTGCCAGCCTAGGAGAGTCCCCTAATATCCGCTCAACCTTCTGAAGGAACCATGTCCAAGCTTCTTCATCTTCGCTGTCCACAACAGCATAGGCAAGTGGGTAAATCTGGAAATTAGCATCCTGCCCACTTGCTGTCAGCAGCACACCTTTATATTTACCCCCTAGGTGTGTTCCATCAATAACCAAGACTAGTCGCAGCTTCTTGAAACCAGCTATGGACGCACCAAAGGCAAGAAATAAATACAGGAAACGCTCATCACCGTCATCATCAACTTCAGTCTCCAGATCTGCAACTGTCCCCGGATTCGCAAGTTTCAACATATGTAGATACTCCGGGAGCTTCAGATATGAATCTTCGTCTGATCCTCGAATGCCAAAAATAGCATGTTCCTTAGCCCTATAGCACTTCATGTACGATGCTGAGACACGTAGATCCTCAAGTACCAGCCTTTGAAGCTCTCTTGGGACAGGCCCTTTGGCAGGATCACCAAACTTTGCCTTGTAGACGGCCGCGATGACCCGTGAAGTTGCTCTGCTCTTATACCCGTTCCTAGACTCAATTGGACAACTATGGTCTAGCTGAGCTTTCCTTATTTCATAATAACCACAACCCCTTATCTCATGTGCTGTCACCCTCCAATCACACCGCGGATCGGGACACTCCACAACAAATGAATCAACACGAGTCTTTGTTTGCTTAAACTGAAACTGATTCTTTATAGCGTATATTGCCAACGAGATTTGACAATCTTCTTTGCAGCCAAAGACCTTCCCCACATACACCTTGCCATCACCTTCATCCATATTCATATCCGGAATTTCTGCTGCTTCGTATTCTGTATCATCGAACATAGGAGGGATATCGAACTCCTCTTCGTTGATTTCATTTAACTTACGTGGACGGACGCCAATATTACTGTCCACGCCTGAACCATCTTCAGATCTCCCCATCCACGGATGTTTATCACCACCTGCCTCACGTTTATATCCACTCCCACCACCCACCTCAACAACATGGTCAAATGCGTCGTTACTAGTGCAAGTGTACCGGCGTGGCCCTCTATTCTTCGTCAAGCCATCCACAATCTCATCCTCATTGTAGATGACATGTACAGCGTTCGAACCACCATAGTCACCATTAAGTAGTGGACTCCAGAACTCTTTGTCATACCCTCGAGGCCTCACGTCTAGCTCATCAACCTCTTCTACCACGACCTCATCTCCATCACTACCCCCACTTGCCATCTCTTCCTTGCTGCTCCCACATTTAATATGCTCCTCTTCTGTTTCCACTTCCCGGACAAATTCAACATCCTCCAGATTCACATTTACTGCAGATACCTTGCTGACTCTCCCATACCTTGCTGCAGCAGTTGAGGTACACTTTGGAACAAAGCCACGGCTGAATAAACCACTCCCAGATCTGGCAGAAACACTTGCTTTAAAAAGCCCAGGAGTCACAAACCCCATCCCAGAGTCATCTATGGTATCTTCCGCCATAGGCTTCTCTAATCTCTCAAACCTCACAAACATGTTCATGCTTCCGGTTACTCTTAAGTGTTGGAAAAAGAACTTAATAGCTCCATCACTAGAAAGCATCACCGGCGGTGTCTTTATTCCGGTCGCTAGCTCCAAGGTTGTTGGTGGCCAGTATGTAAGCGTAGCTCCAAAGGTCTCGCCGTCCACATTAAACTCTCGCAAAACCCTACTTTGAAGCTCTACAAGAGACATCCCCTCGTTGATTGAAACCACCCTCGCCATCTGCTGTTTATCAATTATGAAATCCCACTTGTCACCTTCGCCGAATTTCCAGTCCCCGCTAATCACCATGCACTGCTCCATCGCCGTTACCTGAAACATGAACACAACTCCAGATTTCATGTCTCAGCGAAAGAAGAAGTGAACGTAGAAGGTCAGAACACAAGGAAGAAACATACCAGCCAAACCCTCAAATCTCCTTCGCTTCCGACATGCTCCCCCCCTTCCAACATGCATTAAATACCCGTCAACGTCTCTAAACCTAACACCACCAAGTTTTAATCTTAGCCGTTGGATTTGAAACATTGATCCTGTGGCTGAGAATAGATGGTTTAAAAAGCATATACCAAACTAAACCAGCAAAAATATCTGAACCCTTCTCTTTGGTTCAGTAAGGGTATTACAGTCACATTAAGTCCTTCCCAACCCAAAAAGTTACTCTCCAGCAAGAAGTGCCTTTGGGTGTAATGAAAAACTCAAATGTGGCCCAATGGGTAACAAACTCTTATTTCTAAGCAGAGGGAAAGCGACAAAGGCGCAAAACGAAGCAGCAGCACCTGTCCTCAACGCATAGCGTCGGAGACAAAACAACATACCTTGTCTCCTCCACTTACTTCCGCTGCAAGAGAAGAGGGCCACGAGACCCATACGTGAAGTTGCTGACTAAGAAAGAGGGTCATGATCTTCTTCATTATCCTTCGTTGTTGTGAGAGATAGTTCGAAAAGTTAAGTGTGGGTGTCGACAAGAATCGGGGAAGTTGTAGGAGGTGTGGAGGATCGTGACGGAGAAGCTGCAGTGGTGGAATATACGGGCGAGTTGGATCATTGGGTTGAAATGTCCAGGAAACGGTATTTTTCTCATCCCTTTTCCCTCTTCCATTTTTTTTCTTCTTAAAACTTGTTTGATTTGTTGTTGTGTACACTCTCACTACAATTAGAGACATATACAAAACACAATTTTTTATAAATGATAACTATGAATATATATTAGCTTGTCATTTGTGTAAAAATTTGGAATGAAAATGTCTGCATGGCTATTAGCGCATCTTTCTCTGCCTTTCATCTTTTTTTTTATAAAGGATTTTGAATTCCAACATTCTATTATTCTCTCAAATTGTAAGAGAATTAGAGTACACTAGTCACTCCATCAAAACATTATTCACTTTCCATTTTCGTTCTTATAATTATATATGTTCTACAATTGCATAAAGATTATATATATATATATATCATAAATTAGTATTTATCATTATATTTTTGTTAAAATTTAAATAAAATATATTATTAATACTTTTTATATAATTTATAGTTATATTTGAGTAATTATTATATTTGTCATAAATATTTTTATTTAATTACTTTTTAAATAATATGTTTTCTTTGGTAATAAAAATATAGTGATTATAATCAATTAAAATTAATTAAAATGTATATTTAATATTCTTTTAAAATAAATTTGAAAGTAACCGTTAGAGTAACGTATTCTTATCTCATAAGAGTTCTCTTTTAAAATTGACGGTGATTGTTGAACATGCTCAGTAATATAATGGGAAAAAAGCCAGTGATATTCGACGGTAACGCATGAGAGTTAAACAATCCATTTTGGACGTTTATAAAACTGCCTAATGGTCCATTTTGACGGGTAGGTAGATTAATGCATGTAACCGTTTTATTTTTAAAATTAATTAGTTAGGTAAGCCCGGAAAATGTTTATGATGTTTAGAAAACATCACATGGGGAGGACATAGGCAGCTTAACTTCCTCAAAAACAGAAAGAACTGAGAAAAAGAAAACGATTAGACAACAGAAAATTGATACTATTGAATGCCAAAGAGTGCCTTTTGGTTCCTTTAAGTCTGGTGTGGAATCTGTGTGACATATTTTTTCACTTTGTGGACAGCTTAAACATTACTCTTACACGCATCTTCAAGTATATCATGTATAACTTGATAGATAGGTGATGTGTGGTTTGCTTCTTTCTAAAAGTTTTCCAGAAGCATTGAAAAAGTTGTACGGACAAGTCTTCCATACAACTGAAGCAAATCACCACGCAACTTTTGTCTGAAACAAATCAACTTTACTCTCTTGGTTAGAGTTGTACCTGCTTAGGCAAAACAAGTTTAATATATTGGTCGGGAAAAAAAAAATATTGGTCGGCCCATTTCGACGGACCAGGATAAACAAAAGTATGGCAAATTCAAGATTGTTTGTGACCGAATCCTGTTTATTTAGATGTTATAAATAAATAAATAAAAACTAAAGTTGATATGAATGTGAATACGCAGCTGAATCTGACATAAGATTACTTAAACTTTGATACACCAAGTTTTTCTTCAAAGTAACATATTTAAAGGTGCTATGCTATGTTGAATATTCATGACATTCCATCATATATATACTTTGAGAGTCTTAGTTGTTAATTAATGGGGACCCAAACTAAACTAAACGTAAAAGGAGATACGCAAAATGAACCAAAAATAATAATAATCTAATTGCATAAGAAATATGAATTCAGTAATCACAAGATAAGGAGATTGATTATGGCTTTTGATTTACGCACAACCGTCATCGTCTTAGATACGTTATGGTTATTGTGGGCGAGAATCTGAAGTGCAATGATAACCTTGTGAAAGAAGAAGCTCCCAACATTAGAGCACCATTAACAGGGATGTTCAGAGGAGTGCTTAAAAGGGTGCTTAATATGTAGGGCCCACTAAAATTCTAAACACCACTTCCTAAAAGCATTTTTAATGTCTAAATAAGCACATCTCTTGCACTATTTGCGGGTGATGCGCCCCGGTTCGAGCACCGACCTGCTTGGATCATGGACACGGCTCAAGATGGCGATCTTGTCAACCAGCTCGACTCAACCGAGGTTCACCCATCCAACCGTACCAGATCAACGAACAGTGCCGTTTACAGAATCAACCCGCATACATCCGGAAATGACCTAAGGCTGGAACCACGACCTAATGAACGAATTGACTGTCCCACAGCAAGTCTTTCCCGACCCATTCGACATTCTAAGACCAATAGTCAAGCCAGAACTCAAGATCAACGAGTGGAACCAGAGAACGGACACAACACTTCGCTTCTGACCCGTTTGGTATGTACCGCATGGCCCGATGGACATGAACAAGACTTTTCCGACCAGATTGAAGATTTCATGATGATCGATCCTTCTAATCTCTCTAAAGCAAGGATACTTAAGCTCTCTCAAGATTTGGTTCATCTAAATTGTTCATCCGTTCACGAAAGTTCATCCAACACCCACACGGACATACCACAGTGCGTCCTGCTCCTTACCGCAGTACACCCGCTGGGTACGGATGAACCTGGACAGTAGGCGAAGGGACATTTGTGACCAGAGTAGATTCGATGAACCAGGACAAGACACCAAGAGTCATTCAACCAGATCATGAACCGAAGAGTCATTTTGACTATTTTACATGTTTTTCCACAACTTTTTAGTCCTTTCACATGCCTTTTCATTACTATAAATATGTAACCTCATTTCAGCAATAAACCATTCGATTATCATCTTAGTTTTGAGTTAAACTCTTAGTTCTTTGAAGAACTCTTCTTGTTTTCTTGGTGAGTCATATCCGAGATAAACAAAACTCGAGTCGTTGGTCTTGTGAGTCATATCAAGCAACGGTTAGAGCATCTTCCTTTGGTGGACTTGTGAGTCATATCAAGCACCAACTGAAGTCGGGAATATCGGAGGCCTTCCGCAACCTTCGTGCGACCCTTCAATCCATCAGTTCTCCTTCTGGAGTTCATATCAATCCAATCCGGACGAGTGATCCTAACTTAGGGCGTATCAAGTGGTATCAGAGCCACTCTTCCGGTATTGTCTATTCATCCATCTTTCTCATCTTCCATTTTCTTCAAACACTTCTTCTTCTATCTATCTTAAATCCGGGCCCCTCATTACCATCCACTAGTATAAAAAAAAAAAAAAAGAGAAGAAAAAGAAAAATATCGATCAAAAAAAAAAAAAAAGATTCAAGAGTTTGATTTGTGGATTGGTGGTGGAAGAGAAAACCTGCTGGCTGAGGAGAAATCCAGCCTTTGAGGAGGTTAAAGCGGATTTCAAAACCCCAAAATCTCTTATCTTTCTATCTTGAGAAATTCCCTCTTGTTTACTTGGAATTGTCCATTGGGAATTCTTGATCAGTTCTCTTAGAACATAGAGTGGAAACTCGTGTGTGATCACCAAAAATCTGAGAGAAACACGTGAGTGGGTGAGGATAAACACATTGAGAGTGTGAGGATTTATTTCCTAACTTTTGGTGTTGAGATTTTCAGGTTATGATGTTTGGTCTTCTCAAGGAGAGTAACAAGGAGAAACCCCAACGAAATTCTAACTCTCAAACCCCTTTTAAATATCCCTTGGATTATTTTGATGAGTTTGTTAGTGTGCAGGAACAGGCACCTATAAGGAGAAAAACAAGAAGAGATGTGGCTGATCCAAAGAGGCAACCTTTTCAATTTGATGTCCAACAATTTTGTGAAAACTTTGTGAAGGAAGTGGACAAAGCTCTCAAGGACGTCAACAAGAGCCAAAAGAAGAGCACTTCCACACGTGCTCCAGTAGCTGAGCCATCCTTGTTCATCAGCAAGAAAGCCAAAGGTAAATCTGAAAACAATTTTGAAGAGTTTAAATTTTTTTCAGATTCTTTACCTACCTTTGATGAATATGAGGAAGAGATAATTGAAAGCTTTACCACTTGTGAGGATAAATGTGATCTTCCTTCTCTTGAACCTGAGTTTGTGTTTGAGAATGAGCAAGCTAATGTAGAACTAATTATTTTGCAACCGGAGCTTCCGAGTAGTCTTGTTTTGTCTCCACAGGCTTTTGAGGAAGAGCCACTGGACTATCCACATCAATGCCCATGTCTTGGCACTTGGATATCCTTGGATGATGGTCCAGATCCTATCTTTGATGTGGAGGACGAACCTGATCCAGTCTTGGATGAAGAAGCAACCAGCATCACATCCATTGCTATGGAGAATCGTCTTTGCTTTGACCCCGACACAACTACTGCTCCTTCATCTCCCGCCCCTCTACCTCCTGATCTTCACAAGCACCTGTTTGTTTTGAGTATCCAGGAAATACAGGTTCAGCCTCTGAGAAATGAAAGCATTGACCGTGCCCAACATGAGTTTTGGAGAAGCTTTGTTGAAACCGGCTACCTTGGAGATGTCAGCGACAGAGGTTCACTCCAAGAAGGATATCTCGGCCACCAGAAGGTCTTTTGTCTTGAATCGAATTTTCTCGGAAATCCAACTCAAAAAGGATTTATTGAGGCCTGGAATCGCATGAAAATCTTCACGGATGAAGAAGTTATGAATTTTCCAAATCAGAGGTTCTTCAACCCATCTATCCGCGAGTACCAGATTTCTAAAGGAGATTCAGGACCAAGAAAGAAGCGTCCTGAGCCAAAACCGATCCTCCATGAACCAAAGGTGTTTCCTCAGTCATTCTCCTGTCTAAACCAAAAACACTGTAAGGATCATAAGTTGATTGTCTCTACTCTTCATGAAAATGTTTTGAAACCGAGAATTTCAAAGAGAAAACATATTCTTACTCGGTTGAAACACGTTTTGCTCAAACCTTTTCATGAATTTTTCTCATTGAGCTGTGCTTTGAAAGAGATTTGGTGTAGGAACAAGCATGAACCGAAATTGCTTAGACCAAAAGATCATTTTGATTTCGTTCATGAAGAAACCTTTTAAATTTGGCATTATCTCTTGCTTTTCCTATCAGTTTGACACCTTGGACAAATTTTGAACTTGATAAAACAATTTTTGGTGATCAGTTTACCTGCTTGATGCTTGCCCACGTGCTTGATGATTATCCTAAAAGCTTGGATCCTGTTTTTGATGTCTTGAGGATAGAGAAACCCTTTGATTATTTCTTTCGCAGATTTGATGTGGTTTCTCTAGTTGTTTTGAAAGTGCAGGATATAAAGGATCAGTTTCAGATGGAAGCAAGCAGAGGAGAACGACACCACACTTGTGTTCTTGGAACATGGAATTGGAAATACTTGAGGGAAATAAGTTCAAAACTCCAAGGAAGTTTCTCTCCAAATTTATCCTTCATTGAATTTTACTTGTTTTCAAAATTCTTTTTGTCTGATTCATTTTCTTTTGTTTCAGGTAAAATGGATTTGAGGTCAAATCCTTTTGAAGAGGGAGGGAATGATGCGCCCCGGTTCGAGCACCGACCTGCTTGGATCATGGACACGGCTCAAGATGGCGATCTTGTCGACCAGCTCGACTCAACCGAGGTTCACCCATCCAACCGTACCAGATCAACGAACAGTGCCGTTTACAGAATCAACCCGCGTACATCCGGAAATGACCTAAGGCTGGAACCACGACCTAATGAACGAATTGACTGTCCCACAGCAAGTCTTTCCCGACCCATTCGACATTCTAAGACCAATAGTCAAGCCAGAACTCAAGATCAACGAGTGGAACCAGAGAACGGACACAACACTTCGCTTCTGACCCGTTTGGTATGTACCGCATGGCCCGATGGACATGAACAAGACTTTTCCGACCAGATTGAAGATTTCATGATGATCGATCCTTCTAATCTCTCTAAAGCAAGGATACTTAAGCTCTCTCAAGATTTGGTTCATCTAAATTGTTCATCCGTTCACGAAAGTTCATCCAACACCCACACGGACATACCACAGTGCGTCCTGCTCCTTACCGCAGTACACCCGCTGGGTACGGATGAACCTGGACAGTAGGCGAAGGGACATTTGTGACCAGAGTAGATTCGATGAACCAGGACAAGACACCAAGAGTCATTCAACCAGATCATGAACCGAAGAGTCATTTTGACTATTTTACATGTTTTTCCACAACTTTTTAGTCCTTTCACATGCCTTTTCATTACTATAAATATGTAACCTCATTTCAGCAATAAACCATTCGATTATCATCTTAGTTTTGAGTTAAACTCTTAGTTCTTTGAAGAACTCTTCTTGTTTTCTTGGTGAGTCATATCCGAGATAAACAAAACTCGAGTCGTTGGTCTTGTGAGTCATATCAAGCAACGGTTAGAGCATCTTCCTTTGGTGGACTTGTGAGTCATATCAAGCACCAACTGAAGTCGGGAATATCGGAGGCCTTCCGCAACCTTCGTGCGACCCTTCAATCCATCAGTTCTCCTTCTGGAGTTCATATCAATCCAATCCGGACGAGTGATCCTAACTTAGGGCGTATCAGCGGGCCCCACTGATACGTGGCGGTCCGCGATTGTTTTTTTTTTAAGTAAAAAAGATAAAAAAATAAGCATCCCAAGTGGGGTGCTATGGTTAATAATGCTCTTAAAGTGCTTAAATAAGCATCAGTTCTTGTATTATTCGCGGACTCCACTAACACATAGCAGTCCGTGAATGGTTTTTTTTAATTTTTTCTTTTTTACAAAAAAAAAATAAAAAAAAAATCATAATAAAAAGAAAGGCTTATTTGCCAAATAACCAAAAAAATAAGGAAAATTAGATTTTGGGAGAGAGAGTAGAGAGAGATAGGAAGAGAAAGTAGGAAAGAGGGGGGGATTTTGGGCATGGGGTGAATTTTGGTTTTTTTTGGTGTTAATGGGTGTAATTTCTGTAAAAAGAATACCAACTTACACTGGTTGAAATTTTTGTCAATAGTGTCACTTAGAAGAAGTGATGTTAAATTAAATAAATTATAAGAGTAAAAAAAAACTCTTTACGAAAAAAGAAAGAACATGACAAGGTCATAGATTTGAATCCTACCGATAACAAAGAGGAAATTAATTTACTTGTGTATATGCCTCTTATCGAAATAGACTACATGTGCTGCAGCTGAATGCTTAGAACTCTTTGATTAAAAAAAACATATTTTCAAGAAAATAAACTATTATTAGAACATGAATGTTTGAAGAGAATTTACATCTCACCCTTTTTGTCTTTTCTTGTCTTAAACTGAGCAACCTTGAAGCCAAAAGTTCTATGACCCTAAACGGGTTCTACCAAATTCTAAAAGCACTGATGAAACTAACGAATTAGTGCTATTCATACCAGATTTCATAGGCCTAAATGTATATTTCCCAACCCGGATAAGAGGATTTTACATGTAACACTGTTCCATATAATTCAATGTGTATACTTTACCCAGTGGTTCATGTCAAACGGTCTCCGCATAACAATGTAAAAAAAAACAAATGCCATCAATACTTGAGATACAATCTTTTTCCATTACCACTATGATTCACTACAAACTTTGCTTCATTTATTTCAAACAAACCAACAAAACAAATATTACAGATAGTTTATTGCAAACCCAATAGATTCCAAAAAGAGTAGAAAACACCATGAAGTACTTCTCAACTCATCATATATTCTGTTGCACCGCAACTACAACTACAAAGACATAACCTTAACCCAAGGAAGACCAGCTGAAAATTCCTCCCAAGGCCACCAAAAAATGTGTTCATATTAAAACTTAGTTTTGTCATTCTCTTAAATAATAACTCCCCAATTCAACTCAGCCGCACACAATTATTCTTTACCATGAGTAGTAACCACTATAAATCTAAAATTTTTAGATCAGTACATCCATTCTTGTGGAAGATGTTATTCTTCCTTGAGACAGCCACCAGTTACCACAGACTTAGTACCACGATCGAGTTTGCTACATCCTGCAGACAGATGAGCTTGCGAACGTGATTGAATCCGACCAGAGACTTTTTTCAGTTTTAGGTTGTTGTGTCTGAACAACCTTTTTTGTCGGAAGCTTAACGCATTTACCTGAAATCAAGTTCATGTTCCAATTTAGCTTCTACGATTAAAATTTATCAAATTTCAAGACTTGAAATCCAAGGAAAATCGGTTAAAGTTACCTGCTTTCTTCCGGGAACCAGAAGGGTTTGTGTAATTCCGGGGAAGGAATAAGCCGGTACCAGCAGACGGTTGTCTAACGGTGGTTAGAGCGGCGAAAACGCCGGTACCAGCAGACGGCTGTCTAACTGCGGTTTGGGCGGCGAAAACGCCTCTAACGGGATAGGGATACGCGATCAGAGCGGGTTGCGTCTGCCTTAGCCACCAGTAGTAGTAGTAGTAATGGTAGTTATAAAACGCGGCGTTTTGAGTTAAGGGGGAGAAGGAATTAGGTTTAGGGTTTGCAACTTTGATCTTGGCGACTTCTTCACGGACCGGAGACTCTGGCCGTGAAGGGGCTGCGAAAACGGACCGTTGGGACTTTTGTTCCCAGAGCAGCTTCCGAGTCCACTCCGAGTTGACTCAGTCGAGTTCACCTGAACCGAGATGAGTGAAACTATGAGTGGTTAAGTTCAACATTTGAAAAGAGTAAAGCTTTGAACAAACCTTTGCCTTGTCAGTGACCAATGGAGGAGGGGAAGGGAGGCGCTGAGTGAAGAGGGCGAGTCTGCGAGTCAACCCGGCAAGGAAGTCATCTTCGTTTGTCTCCTCTTCCGTCTCCGTTGAGTTTTCCGGAGAAGTGAAAGCGAACTCGTAAGGGGACTCGTTGGGAAAACAGAACTGACTCACGGTTGTTGATTCGGAGACAAGGGCTTTCTCCGATAGACACGGTGGATGGATGTCAGAGGACGCGGCGGGGACTGGCGGCGCGAACATAACGACAGTGGGGTCTCTCTCTGTTTTGTTGTGTAATAAAAATTGTTGGTGAGAGGTAAGAGAGAGTTCTCTGTTTTTATAAAGGTTTCAGAAGGGTTTTAATGAGACAGCGAAAAAAATATTATAATATATTTGCTTTTGTACCCTTTATGTTTATTTAATTTTATTATATTTGTCCGTAAGTCCTGGTCGACTTTAGATGACCCAAATGGTTGTTGACCAACAAGATGTAAAAATACAAATGAGAAAACGAGGAATCACAGGAGTTAGTGATCTCTGGTCACACTATGTGTGGGATTTCCACTAAAATCCATCCACTGCTTCGTTGTCTGTAACGTACAAAACATTGATAGGAATTAGAGGAGGGAAATCTGGTTGATTTAATATAAAACTGAATTGCAAAGTCTATTTAACTTATTTAGATTGGTTTGCTGCAATATTGGTTCGATGTGACTTTGGTTTGGGTTGCGCATTGATCATAGAAAAACTTCAAAGAAAGGCTTTAAGCATTAAACTTTATGAATTGTATTATTCTATTACGATGATGATATTTATTAGATTAGATATACTAGTAACAATAGTCTTTTTCTTACAAAAAAATTATCAGCCCACTTGAAATAAATGGAGCTTTTCCATCTCGATTTATCTGACACATAGCTTTTTCTTCTTGGTCTCTTCCCACCTCCCACATACATTTTTTGCATACTGGAGTCGATCCAAATGGATTATCATCTCTCGATACTTTAAATATATCGAAATAATGAGATCCGCCTCCAGACCACGTAAAATGGCAACAAAATTTCGTAGATTTCGACATGTTAACATGAAAACTACCCCAAGTACCATGCCAAGGGATATGGACTAAACCAAGATCATCCTCAGAAGACTTACAATGTGCATTCAGAGTCTGTTTGCTTGGTACGATGCTGTGGAGTTCGACAAGTTTTTGTAACGTCCCAACCGCTTATTGCTAACGCCCATCCCACGTCCGTTTTTCGGCATATAGGTCCTACCTTGTTTCAACGGTCGGTGCGTAAATTTTCTAAGACTTGAAATTATTGTTTACTAATCCTACAATTATCACATGATTTTTCCCCATGTTTTGACCTCACTCACATAGTACCATAATCATTTTACGATAGATCACCTATCTATCCTTTCACTACTCTAGCATAAGCATGTTTAATTCAAGAGTTCTAAACGGATGTTTGACGGAAAAGGTAAGCACCCTTTGGTTACATAGGTAGCCAAATCAATTCTTTTAAGCTTTTTCACATATCACAATTCGAGATATTACAATTCACCCCCTTTCAAAGAAGGCAACGTCCTCGGTGCGCCCCATGACAAATCTCAAGACGCTTTCGGGTCAGAACCGAGATGACTAACTAGCTCTGATACCACTTGTAATGCTTTGACCGTTCAAGGATAATTGGTCTCTCACGCCCGCTCTCTCGGCCCGTGGATCACATCCCATTTCAATGGTCGGTGCGTAAATTTTCCCAAGGCTCGCAATCATTTTTTACTTAACTATGCAATCACCACATGACATTTCCTCGTGCTCTGGCCTCACTCACACAGTATCTCGAATCACTTCTAGATAGGTCATCCATCCTTTTAATAATCCAGCATAAACACGTTTAACTCTGAAATTCTAAACGGATGTGAAACGGAAAAGGTAAGCACATTTTGATAACATCGATAGCCAAATTAATTCTCTTAAATTTTTTTTATATATCACAACTTAAAATGTTACAGTTTTTTTTGCTAGAGGTAAGAAATCACCATCAGCTCCGGAACTTGGCCCGTCCACTGCAGCATTTGAAACATCTGATGAGGATGCGAAAAGAACTAGAGTAGATGAGACCATAAACATCAATATGTAATGACGTTTATTAGAGAAAGCCATGTTTATGTAAATTATGTGTGTGGTTATTAGATGAAACTTAACATGCACATTGGTTCTTTATTTATAGGTGCTAACAAAATGTAAATGTTTTGTTATGCTGCCTAAATTATCCGGTAATGTTGAATTTATTTGTTTAGTTTGTGGTAGTATATTATACTTCGATCAATCAATAAAGCACAAATTTAAACCCATATATAAGATAACCAGTCAAACTAACTGCAACAGATGCAAAAAAAAAAACTAAAGCAGTAATTGACCCAAAAACACTAAGGGTCTGAATGGTAACGGCGGATTTGGTGATATAAGCGAGACGGAATTGAAGTGTGGTACGGTTTAACAGCGGTTCATGCGTTTTGCGGTACAAGTGCGGTTTTGATAGAAAAGGTAATATGGTTTTGATTAAAATTGTAGTGCGGTTTTGATTAAAATTATAGTGGGTTTTGATATTATAAAAAATAAGTTTTTGTTTAGTGGTATATATAATTTAAACATATTTTTAACAAAAATGACTGTAATTTATGTAATTAATAAATTGCTTTATTAATCTATTCAAAAATTGATTTGATATTAAACAAGATTACCCGAGTTTAATTAGATTTTAATATTCATAGAGTAGTATATTTATAAATTAAAATTGTTGTTTTAATGTTAATATAGTAATATTTACTATTATTTATAAATTTCAAATACCAAAATTCAGTTGAAAATCGGTAATGTTGGTTTATTGTTAATATTGAAATAATGTTGAAAATCGAATGATTCGTCATTTTCTAAATACTAACTCTAAACCTTGATCACTAAACAAAATTTATAATTAAAATATTTTCTTAACTATTATCTGAAAAAAAAATCATAGCATATTCAAAAATAAATGAATATTTGATAATTTGCAAATCCTCTAAATGACTACTTTAAAAATATATTTTTGAATCAGATAGATTCTATATTTTCATTTTTAAAATAAAAAGGATTTATTGTTTGAAAAATAGAAAGTATAAATATGTTCTTTAAATGTATATATTGTATAAAAATATATTTATTTCAAAAAGTGGGTGCGTTTTGGGGAAAACGCTGATTACGAGAGATGTTGTGGTTTTGGACAAATTATCTATTACTTTACAAGCTGATTTGATGTTTGCGGTTTTGTATTTATTTTTTTGGAAAACTGCACATCTGTAAAAGAAAATTGTGAATGGTAAACAACATGCGGTTTTGACAATTCCGCTTTGAAATACGCGAATTAACTGTCACCATTCATAACATAAATAAATGAAGAAGAACATTAAAGTCATGTTTGTTTTGTCTCCGGACGGTACATCTGAATGAAAATATTCATAAGTTGTTCGTTTGGACAGTATTACACCTAGATGTTACATCTCGTCATAAAATTGATAATATCGAGATGCAACATCTAGAATAGATAGTTATTTGAAATGCAAAAAATGTAGAGTTTAAATACACTATTTGCATCGAAAAATTCAAAATACCTAAATACTCTTCAAATATAAATTAGTTTTATATAAATTTTTCATCGGAATTGAATTATTATGCATAAATCATAAAATTGGATTCGCCAACACCACACAAGTAAGTTTTCAACCAAACTCGCAAAATTGAAAATTTTCACCAAACTATAAAAATTGAGCTTTTAGACCAAAACAAAAAATGATTTTTTTGCCGAAATCAGAAAATCGAGTTTTTCCATCAAATTGGAAATTTGATTTTTTTTTTCCACCACAACTTGAAAATTATGTTTTCTGGTCAAAATCAGCAAATCACGTTTTTCGTCGAAACACAAAAATCATGATTTCCGCCAAAACTGAAATCATATTTCTGCTAAAACATAAATATATTTTTTTCCTCCAAAACCAAAAAGATTAAGTTTTCATGCTAAAACCAGAAAATCACATTTTCCCGCCGAAACAAAAATATTGATTTCTTTCCTTAACCAAAAATTCAAGTTTTCCCGCCAAAACAGAAAAACACATTTTCCGTCAAAACTGAAAAAAATTGTGTTGTCCTGCCAAAATTGTAGAAGATTGAAAATCATGTTTTCTGTCACAACAACAAAATTGAGCTTTCCTGCCAAAACCATAAAATCATTTTTTTTTTTCTGACCAAACCCCTAAAATCGCATTTTTCCCGTCAAGACTAAAAATCACATTTTCTCGTCAAAGCTATAACTCCATTTTTTTGCCAAAACCGTTAAACCGTATTTTCCGACCGAAAATTACGTTTTCCACCAAAACCTTAAATTTGTGTGTTCGTGCCGAAATGCAAAAATAATTTTAGATATTTATTTGAATTATATAATTAGTTCATTATTAATCATACATCTCATTGTTAGTCTTTTTACTAATAGTATTCAAATAATATTATAAAATAAAAAATGAACAACTTAGCATTAAATATTACATCTGAATGTAAATACGAATTATAATAATGAACAATGTTTGGATGCAATACCTAGATGTTGTATTTAAATGCTCATCTAGATATTCCATCAAATACAAAGACAAACATGGTCTAAATTACTTATCATTGCTAAGATATTACATCATTTATAAATAATACTTTTCCTTCTCATTCATCTTTTAGAGAGAATTATAGAATAATTTTTTTCTCACTAATTTAAAAAAAAAATCAATTCTACTATTTTTTATATCCATTATTTTTTATTAGTCCCTATTCTCTGTGATGTTTCCCATTTATACCCTAAATATTAAAACATTTTTTCATATTTTTAACAGGAATGTATACAAAGAGAAAAACCAAAGATATATGCTTATATGGTTCTTTAATTTAGAGAATTACCCATTTTTATAGTTGAACAAAATCTTATATTTCTTTTTTGTATATATATTTTTGATCTGATCCTTTTTTATATATTTGAAAGAACAATTTATTGCATTTGGAAATGTTTTCCAGAACTATAAGAGGTATTTACAACTATTATTTTAATTTTTGAATGATTACATACATGGAAATGAGACCGTATGTCCTTACGTGTGAAAGAAGCAAGAAAGAAAGGTTTGAACCACTGTTCTTAAGAAGTTCTATCGTATTATTTGCCTAAGTAATCAAAATTCAAGAAGAAATAATTCACTCTGACAATCCGTCTAGAGGAAATAGGGAGTTCCAAGAGCGGAGTTTTTTGCATGGAGGCGAAAATGTTGTTGCTAGGAATAATCAAGAATCTGCTTCAAAGGACAATAGATTGAATAGTACTATCATGAATTCGAGATAAAAGGAAATTGCAAAATACAAGGCAGCTAGACTCAACTTAAGCTCTTTAAACAGGTATATATATAGTCATGAACAAGATTACTTTTAGTGATTTACTGTAAACCCTTCGAATGTGGTTGTTAATTATCTATCATCTTTTTGAGAAATTTGGGTTGCTCATTTACTTGCTAACAAAGTTTCTGTAGATAGTCATATGTGAGCTCTTAATCAAGTCCATTGAATTAGAATAGCAGTGTAAAATAAATTCAAATGGAGTTAGAACCTTAGCCTGTTTATTTGGAAACATAAAACCTTCTAAGAAATAAGAACATGTTTATTAGAGGTCTCTTAGTAAAGGTTCTTAACTTTTTTAAGAGACGTTTCTTAATTTTTAACTAAGAAAAACTAAGAATCATCTCTTAAATAAGAGACCTAAGAGCCGTCTCTTAAATAAGAGAAGCCAATTTTTTTTTAAGTTTAATTAAGTTAAGAACCCGAGCTTAATTGACCGGGGATAAACATGGTCTCTTCTCTTTTTTTCGGGAAGCCCCTTAATCCGATGATTTGACTAAAAGTACATTAATGCTTCTACATTAGAAGGTCTAGGGTTCAAACTTAAAAAAGAAACAAATTATTCAGATTATGAAAAAAAAAATTACAAGAGATCTTCAACATAGTACATGGCATACCATTGAACATGGATCACACAGGACGACTTCAAGAGGTACAAACATGTATTCTCATTAGGTGATTGAATTATCAGGTGTACAATCCTCTTTTTAATAGCATAATCAACGTTAAAAAAGCATTTAAACATTATGAAGAATCGTATTATTAACTCATTTTGATTTGTAATAGTTACTAGAGTTTGACCCGCACTTGCAAAGCGCGGAATATTTTATTAATAATTTACTAACAATTTAATATTTTTTCATTTAAAATTAGTGTTTTTAAATTCGATTCAGACCCATGTTCAACTGGTTAATCCGGTGATCCGATAATTCAATTCATGTTTTAAAAGTATCCATATTTAAAACCTATGAAAATCACTGCACTTGTCTTTTTAATCTAACGGCTTTCACATCCTTAAATGTAGATGATAGCCATCATTAAATGTAGATGATAGTCATAATTATTTTTGTTATTATATTTATTATACAATGCATAACGTTTATATATATATATAATGACTATTTTTGAATTATTATGTTATTTAAATAAATGATACGACCATTATTTAAGAAATATAAATAAAATAATCCGTTAATTTAATTAAAATTTTATTGATTGAAATATTTTAATAATATTTTAGACCTATAAAATAAGTTTTATTTATTTTCATTGTTTTATAAATTATTTGAATTTTTTGGTTATTTAATTATCTAAATAATTTAAAAGAAAAATGTTAGAAATTATTAAAAAAGATGAGATCTAATATTTATATTGTTTGGACACAAGATTAATCATAATATTGTTTGGAAATATGGATAGTAGTATAAAGAAACAAATATACTGTTTGGAGATATGGATAGAAATATAAAAAAATGAATATTATTATTTAATGAATGTTTAACTATAAAGTAGGAAGATGTATCTAATTTAAAAACTTACAAAATAAATGTTAGGTCCAACATAATGTTTCTTAATAAGATAGAATATTAAACGATATATAGTAATAACAATAATATTTTTCTTTTATTACAGATTATTCATTGTCCATCCGAAACAGTAAGGAGGATATCCATCTATAGTATTAAAACAGAAGTACAAATCTGAGAATGCTAAAATTTAGTCATTTATTACAACAGTAATTAATGAAGCTATTGATGTTTTAATGAAGCTATGATTAATGAATGTTGTCTTATTTAAATTAACTTAATCAATTTATTACACTATAATAAATGAAGTAATTAATATTTTAATGAAGCTACTAATTAGGAATGTTGTCTTATCCAATTTAAAATGTTTACTATATCTTCCTTTTTTACTTTTTCTAATTACTTTATTAATTGTATTTATTATAATAATTAACATCACTTATTTTAGGTGTTAATCGTAATAATTTCATATGTTTGAATAAAATTATTTCATTAGTGACAAATATTCCAACCGGTTAATAAATAGTTTTTATTTATTCACATTCATCCAAATATCCATCCGAATAGAAATCGGTCTTTTGATATCGTTTTTTGTTGTTCTAAAACTAAACTACATGTAGATATTATAAATTTCTAGACGGGGTTTGAGTTGATCCTTCTGGGTCCGGGTATGGTCATATGAATCTAAAAGTATTCAAATAACCTATATGTTTAAAAATATCATTAAACCAAATATAAATACATAAGTAAAAATTTATATTATAGATTTCATGTGCTAAGTTTTTAATAAGATATATAAATAATATAGAAATAATATTATACTTTTGTTAAAAATATTCCAACGAATTCTTTTATTAATTGACAAAAACTCATATGTAAACAAATGACATTATTTTTACCGGGATATAAATTTTATTATACAATTGACGGTTACAAATAAATAACCATATTACATTTGTTGACTTTATATTTATTTCTAATTAGTCAAGATAAGTATATTTTATATATAGTATATCATCATGTAAAAACATATAACTATATCACAAAACAAAATTTAAATTAATACCCGCTCGGTGAGCGGGTCCAGCTCTAGTTGCCATTTATACGACATACAGAGGATTTGCTGTCTCTTGACTCTTTTCTCACCTCCCAAATGAATTCTTTACAGATTGGAACCTTACCAAATGGAGGATCGTCTCTTGATACTTTAAATATATCAAAATAGTGAGATCCGCCTCCTTACCACGAAAATTTGCAACGATACTTTGTAGTTTACGAGAAATTAACATGAAATCTGAAACGCCAGGAACGGTTCCAAGGGATATGGATCATCCCCAAATCATCCTCACTAGATTTGCAATGCACATTCAGAATTTGCTTGTTCTCTAAGTTGTTGTGGATTACAACATGCTTTTTCGCTAAAGGTAACAAGGAATCATCGCCTGTTGTATCCGCCACAACGTTTGAGACATCTAACGCTGATGCAAAAATAATGAGTATAAAAAATGAGGTCATAAACATCAATAGGCAATGAAGTTTATTAGAGAAACCATTGTTATGTAAACTATGTGGAGTACGAAGATTGTTTGATTAGTGCTGATTGGTTCTCAATTTATAGAATTAACAAAAAAAAGTAGTAAATATTAGTATTTGAAGAGGTGACTAAATGTTTATGTAACGTTGAATGGATGAATTTATGTGGAGTGGATTGTTAGATGAGTACATATTAGTTCTCTATTTATGGATATTAACCAAAAAATGTAAATATATTAATCTTTGAAGAAGTGACTAAATATTAATGTCACGTTGATGCATGCATTCTGTGGATTCATATACCTGTACATTGACGGGTAGTTTTTATTGTTTTTCTTTGCAATACGAATTTACATATTTTGAAATATGAATTCTATAAACTGTATCAAGAAAATATAATTATGAGTAGTTCTTGTATATTATGATTTATAATTTTGGAAATAAATTTATTTATTTTGGTCTTGACTAAAGACTTTTGACTTCTTTTTTTTTGAAACACAGACTTTTGACTTTCTTTATAAATATATAAAAAGAACAAGATTCAAGAGTCTGCATCAGAAGGCAATAGATTGAATAATATCATCCTGAATCTTAGAACAAAGGAAACTAAGAATTACAAGGCACACATGAACAAGATAACGTTTAGTCTTTTATTGTATAGTCTTTGAATATGGTTATTCTTTACATCTTTTTCTATTAGAATTTTAGGTGGCCCACCGAGTTTCTTTAGATAGTCATATGCGAGCTCTGAATCAGCTTTGCTCCATTAAATTGTAATAGCATTGTAAAAATATGCAAATGGAGTTTAGAACCTTAGTTTGTTTATGTGAAAACATAAAAGCTTCTCGGAAAAAAACTTTCAGACATTAAAACATTATGAATAATCGTATTATTTTTGTTGAGAATAAAGGTCAAGATCTGTACTTTGTATTTTCGCTTTACTTGTGTTTCACTCCTCTCACTTAGTGTTTACTCTCGTGTGTTTTTGATGAAAAATAAAGAGCAGTAAAGACACACAAGATTTATCCAGTTCACGTCTCAAAACGATATCGCTACGTCTGGTCGAGGTTTTCTCAGAAATCCACTAGAAAGTTTTTGGTTAGACTTAACCCTTAGAGACATAACTGCTTGTTAACTGCTAGACTCATCTCTCTTCTTGTCTTTCTGTTAACCCTAATGTCTCAGCTCATGTCAGCTTTTATAGGCGGCGTAACTCGACCACGCTCCTCTCTCTCTACTCTGTTCGTGTTCTGCTTTTTCGTACAGAGGAAGAGGACAAAGAGAATTGCTCAGAGAAAAGGTTAATTACTCCTTTGTCCCTTGATACCGTTAAGACTAGCACGTGAGCTCCTCGTGCCTTTTTCTTTCTTAACGAACTAGCTGAAACCTTCTTCTTAGGTTAGAGTCTTTCAGACACTTAGGCAATAATCTCTACAAAACTCCACCTTGCCGTAGTGTCATGTTCTTTGCCTCCACTTTCTTTCTAGTGTTACTTGATTTCCACCTCGGATCTTGATTCTCTTATCAGTCACTTGATACCCTGAGCATCTTCAGTGCGCTCAGGAATTTGTTCACCGCAAGATTTTTGTAAGCATATCTGCCGGATTATGAACTGTTGATATCTTCAACACCCTTGTTGCTCCATCACTTATGGTGTCTCTGATGAAATGAAACTTAGTCTGTATATGCTTTGTTCTTTCATGATGAACAGCATTTTTCACCAAAGCTATAGCACTTTGAGAGTCACAGTGAATGTCCACCGCCTCTTGCTTGAAACCTAACTCATTCATCAACTCCTTCAGCCATATAGCCTCCTTTGCAGCTTCTGTCAGAGCTATATATTCTGCTTCGATGGTTGACAAAGCTACTAATGGCTGTAAGCATGATCTCCAACTCACAATGTTACCACCCACAATGAATGTGTAACATGTAATTGACCTTCTTCTATCCAGATCAGAAGAGTAATCTGAGTCACAGTAACCGGTAACAGCAAACTCTCCTTCTTTCTTGTATTGGAGTCTTGAGTTTAGAGAGCCCTGGATGTATCTGAAGACCCATTTAACAGCTTGCCAGTGACACATTATAGGTCTTCCCATGAACATGCTGATCACACCAACCGGGTAGGCTAGGTCTGGTCTCGTTCCAATCATAGAGTACACGATACTTCCAACTGCGTTCGCATAGGGAATAGACTTCATCTGATCAGCTTCAGCTTCCCTTTCGTTATCTGTAGCAGATTTAAGTCTCATATGAGTTCCCAGAGGT
This sequence comes from Moricandia arvensis, assembly GCA_905132765.1. Taxonomy (NCBI): domain Eukaryota; kingdom Viridiplantae; phylum Streptophyta; class Magnoliopsida; order Brassicales; family Brassicaceae; genus Moricandia; species Moricandia arvensis. Next base: position 1,883 of record CAJHQP010002792.1, on the reverse strand, counting down.
GTTTTCACAGTTTTACACTTCTCCATCCTGAACGTTTTCAACACTTTCTGTAGATACTCTCTTTGAGTCAGCTCAAGCAAATTCTGATCTCTATTTCTTTTGATCTCCATTCCAAGAATTCTTTTCGCAGGTCCAAGGTCCTTCATCTCGAACTCAGAATTCAGGCTCTCCTTTAGCTCTTTAACAGTGTCTTTGTTCTTTGATATGATTAACATATCATCAACATACAGCAAAAGGAAAGTCCTCTCTTCTTCTTTTGTCTTCTTGAATTACACAAAGCTATCTCTCAGACTTCATGAGTACCCATTAGACCTCATGAATGCATCAAATCTTTGATTCCACTGCCTTGGTGACTTTCTTAAACCATACAAAGACTTTCTCAACAGGCACACCTTCTCCGGATCACTCTTATCCACATATCCTTCAGGCTGGCTCATGTGTATCTCTTCGTCCAATGTTCCATGTAAGAACGCAGTTTTTACATCCATCTGCTCCAACTCTAGATTGAAATGTGAAACAGCAGACAACATTAGACGAATGGTAACATGTTTAACCACATGTGAAAATATTTCTTGAAAATCAATTCCTTCTCTTTGAGAGTAGCCCTTTGCAACCAGCCTTGACTTGAATCTTGGTTTCTCAACTCCTGGAATCCATATCTTCCTCTTAAGCACCCACTTGCATCCTATGATTCTTTTGCTTTTCGGTTTATCAACCAAATCCCAAGTGTGGTTTTTAATCAGTGACGCCATCTCTTCATCTGCAGATTCTTTCCAGAGTTCACTATCTGGATCAAGCATAACTTCGGTATACCTCATTGGTTCAAGGACTCCACCATCTTCAGTTAAGTTATAAGCAAACCCAAGATCTCCAAACTCATCAAATCTCTTTGGAGGTCTTGTTGTCCTTCTCTCTCTATCTCTTTGGAGGTCTTGTTGTCCTTCTCTCTCTATCTCTTGCTAATTGATAATCTGCAAGATTTGGTGGTAGGTAGTTTTCTTCTGAATCTGTTTCAGAATCTGAGCCTTGGTCAATGATTGGAAACTGGTCATCTTGATTTCCAGAGTCTTGTACAGGAGCTCCACCAATATCTGAAACTACTTGTTCCGTGTTTCTCGTAGAAGTGTTTATCACAGTAACTTCTGCTTCATGTGAAGTTGGTTCTGCGACTTCTCCTTCATCTGTGGTGCTCTTGAACATGACTTCTTCATTAAACACAACGTCCTTACTTATTACCACCTTTCTTTCCTCTATGAGCCATACTTTGTAGCCTTTAACTCCTGTTGGATATCCAAGAAACACACCTTTCTTAGGTCTAGGATTCAGTTTCCCTTGATCTGAATGAACATACGCAATGCATCCAAAACTTATTAGATTGTTCAGATCAGGTAATGCTCCAGTCCAAGCCTTTTCTGGTATCTCAAACTCGATTGCAGAAGCTGGAGTTCGGATTATAACAAACACAGCTGTTGAAGCTGCTTCTGCCCAGAACATCTTTCCTAGACTTGACTCACTCAGCATGCTCCGTACCTTCTCCATTATGGTTCTATTCATCCGTTCTGCAATACCATTTTGTTGAGGGGTATAAGCACATGTTCTATGCCTTACCACTCCTTGTTTGCAGAATCCATCAAACTCTTGGTTGCAGAACTCAAGCCCATTGTCAGTCATCAACGTCTTTACCTTCTTATTTGATTGATTTTCCACCATAGTCTTCCATTCAATGAATGTTTTGAAGGCTTCATCCTTCTTCTTAAGGAAATAAATCCAAACTTTTCTGGTGAAGTCATCAACAAATGTCATGAAATACTGACAATTTCCTAATGAGTTTGGTACTGAAGGTGCTCCCCAAAGATCTGAGTGTATATACTCTAGCTTCTCCC